>JAZGTJ010000567.1:0-86584 GCA_036877575.1 Botia almorhae | reverse complement strand
ATTTGTCTTGCGCCACAACCTCTCTGCACCCCTGAGCTTAGAGCGATGCTCCCGGAGAACATCAGACAGCCAGGGAGCAGAGGGAGTAGTGCGGGCTGGCCTAGACGATAGTGGACATACTCTGTCTAGACAAGATGTTACAGTAGAGCAGAGTGTTAGTAGCGTTGTCAGTATCCAGTGAGAGGAGTTTGTTAGGAGAAGGGAGTGCGGCTGAAATCATAGTGGAAAGTCTAGAGGGTGAAAGCGAGCATAGGTTTTTGCGAAAGGAGACTTGAGGTGGGGTGTGGGTGGGTTCGGGAGTGATTTGGATTTTAATATGCTAAGGTGGAATCCAAAAAAAGGTGGCCTTAAAGACATAGGTTCCCCAAAGCCTCTAAATATAATATATATAATATATTAAACCTGTATGACTAATGTTCTCGCATACAACTATTTTAGCCGAATGTCTTAGCCAAATCCCATTTGATTTTGCACACATTCAAATATGGGACATTGAAAGATTTTGTGAATCATTTCTAACATGAAGGTAAGTGATAACAGAATTTTAATTTTTGGGGAGTCTGCTCCTTTAAGTTTTAGATCTTAAAAGAATTGCATTAAAAAGTTAGAGGAAAAGTTGCATCGCAACGAAAGGAGATGTGTTGCTTTAAGAAATTCCAATTTGTAGTGTTTGTTTCAAGATTTGCACAACAGAACACAACATGCTGTGTGGTGTCTCTGAAGGAATGGTAGCAGAGATTTAACATGCCTTCATGCTTTCTGTGTGCTCTCTCCCACCACAGCTGTTTGGCACTGTGACGTTCCCATCTGACCACTGCTGTCTGGCCTGGTTCATCCACCACAGGCTGAAAGTAGATCTTGTGTGTGCATTTATGAGGAAACACATTTGTACACTGGACATTCATGAGTGCATTTACTGGTGTGTTTTCCAAAATTACTGTGTGTGGGTAAGGACGACAGATTTATGTCTAACTGTTAATGTTACGGCAAAATTGATGTTGTACGCTTATGACAGTATAAAATATTTTTTTTCCAAAAATGACGAAGAAAAAGATTTAAAACATTTTTTAAGGTCACTGACTAAATGCATTAGGCAACAAAGACAGAAAAACTAAAGTTTATGTTTCAAGGACATCTGACTGCTTTCCAAAAAGAAAAAGAAGCAATCAAAAGAAGCAGTCAACAACTTCACAAAAACATTCTTCAATAAAAAAGCACTTTGTTTTGCCATGGTGTATTTGTATGTTTGCATGTATGTCTTACTCTCTGTAGGATTTAAAAGGCTATATCTCAAATTCATTTTCAAAGGTCAAACAAAGTTGTTTAGAAATAAAACTAAACTTCTGAAAAATATTTCTGTCTGGGTAGGTACTCTGAGAATCTGCTTTAAACATCTCATCTTTGATGATTTATATTGGCTGCAATGTTTCCTCTTGATTCATAGTGCAGAGGTCAGAATCAGACTGCTAAATAATAAACTGCTAAAAACAATCAGTAAAGCTTACTATTTCATGAAAACCCAGGAGCTTGGTCTCAATAGTGCTTCATGCATGCTTCATTAGCTCAGCCAGAGGGAGGATAATGGGGGCAGCTCGGCTCTGGATGGTGGGGGACGGCAAAGTCGTAATATATACTTTCAATTACCCAGGCCGCCAAGGCTTTGAGAGAACGTACACCTTTAATCGCTGCATTTAAACCAGACAGCTCATCACCCTTTACAATGTAGCAAATGTAGCGGCACTCCAGCCAGTCATGTGGAAAATAAAGTCTGCTGGATCTCTTTATTGTAATTTCATAAGAGCTCAGCGACTGTTTTACTCAAGTCATACTTTTCAATTTGCACTCACAGAGAAGAACGGAAATGTTTGTGAGACAAAGAGGCCACCAAGCATCTACTGGCTTGGGATGTCAGTGAGGAGCGTTGGAAGCCTTAGAGGAAGTTAACACTGACTGGTTAATGAGGGAACAAGGTTGTGGAGTGTTACCACAGAGAAGCAGCTACTGGATATTACTTCATATAAGGGAAGCTGACTCAAGAATAACAAAAAAAAATATGATCAGACAATAGGGGTGTATAGCAAAGAAACAAACACAATTTACTTAAATTATGTTTGTTTATATAAGTCAACTTGAGACCCCCTTGGGAGTTGATTGAAGCCCCCTAGTGTACCCCGGTTCTCTGGTTGAGAAACACTACTAAGCAAGTGAACATCTGTTTTACACGGGGTGCATTTTTCACTGTTCACAATCCTTTTTTATTGTTTTTCTAGTAAATGTACTATTTGGAGATCTTTGGATGTTTTTATGCCTTTCGCCTTAAGAGCACTGTGTTCTTAAGACACCTGCATTGTATTAGCATTCATTGCACTGCTGTTTTCAAAAATAACAACATAATAATCATTCTTGCTTTAGCAAACAGCGCTAATAAACTAGCTTTACTTAGTTTGTATTTAAAAAGGAACGCTGTAAGACTGGAACAAAAAAACATTTAAAAAAAGTCACCCTGCAACATTAAATATATGGCTCTCATTTAAGACACACTTGATTTGTTTAGCTGACATTGATGCTACGCGAGTATAGCCATGAAAATAAATTAAATCATCATTAGAAATCCATTCCTAAAGTATTACAAAGAAAGACCCTCGACTAATCTTTTTTTATTTCCTGTAGATTTTTTTTTTTTTAAATTTTGGGCATTTTGATTATTTTAAATATGTGAAAGGTGTCTCTGCACAAGATGAGGTTTCAAAAGAAAAATCTCCATACTCTATTAGAGTTATAGGCAATGAGACTTTCTTCCTCTTAATCACACCACAGTTATCTGCCCTTCCTCCCTCACTCTCAGCACACACCACGCATGACTTCAACCATCAGCCTGATTGAAAAGCAGTAAGCAGAGCATTTCTCAGATTAAATGAATGATCTATTTCTCATTACGTCTGACAAAAGCTGTCCATTTCCACACACACCATGATCAGAGGGTTGGGCAACCCAGAGCCCCTAATTAGAAAACCTGATTTCCAGCACGACCTGTGGGGCCTTTTGCTGTCCATGGTACTCATCAGCACTACTTGCACACTAATTTGGACCAAATAAATAAGGGCAAACAAAAAAAAAAAATTAAAAAAAATTCACACTCAGGATCATATATGAAACGGACCCCAGTAACCGTGGCATGTTCTCACTGTGGAATAAAAGATAAACCAACCTGACAAACTGGCAGTTCAGAAATCAGTGTGTTCTACATTTGATACGCAGTCAATAAGTAAAATAATGATTGATGTCAAACTTTTGAGCAATGGGTACCTGTCACAGTCATTAAATATTTTTATTAAATATAATAAAACTATTGTGCTGGGAGTGGCAACAAACAAGCTTTTAAGATAAAACTACTTCCTGTAGGAAACATAAACGGCTCTCAGACATCACTTACTGAGCACAACATTTTCTTACATGGTAACTAAATTGACTAAAGTAAAATATATACTTATAAAAAAGTACTTTAGTAAAGTTTAAAATCATATATACTCATAACACAACAGCTGACCATATTAGTAGCCAAATAACAGCCATTTGATTCCACATGGAGTGGGTCACAACAGGAGGGCTGACATGTTAATATCACATGACCAGCCGACCACATGAACATAGCCCTATTATAAAACACTTTACACCTCTCATTCCATTTACATACAACTACAGAACCAACTGGATTGGTTAAAAAAACTCCCACAACACAATTTACTACCTGCATTTAAAACATTTTCATGTCGAGATTGGTCTCACCTTATGGCTAAACAATGACTGAACAAAAACAATAAAAGCACTGGAGTGTCCAAACTGTCAATAATTATAGCCGCTAGTCGTTTTAACCTCATTAAGAGATTAATTCCTCATGAATATTGAGTTGAGGTTGATTATATTTAGACTCTTGATTTCACACCATATTACATTTTCGATTCTGAGTCAAAGTAGAATTCAGTAGAAAACCATTTCCATTTGTTAATTTTAATAGAATCAGACCAAAATAAAGTTACATTTGATTTTTCAACTGCTTTACATTCTGATGACTAGTCCACAAAATCAGTAGGTTCAGTTCCATGAAGCCCAAAGGGAAAACACACACACTTACAAACAGTATTAATCTAATGTTATCTCTATGAGAGTCTCAAAGTTCACTCAGAAGTGCACGTGCAACAGGCTTCTGTGGGAACAGATCTGCCCAGGAACAGAGCGCCTGAGAGAAGCGGCCTGTGGGAGAAGACATCAGATCAGCCTCATATATTTTTTCACTTAAGCCCACATGCGTAATCACACACCTGCAGAACTTCACGCACTGCGTCTCCATCATCTGATCTTCTCTCTTTTTATTTCTGCCTGCTTTTTCACTTTTTTAATGCATGCAGTCTGCATTTTTTTTTCTTCCCATGTGTTTGGCTCTTTTAGAAGTACAACTGTCTATCTATCTGAATCTCCTTAAAGTCTTTCTTGCTGTATTTCCCATCAATACAAGTACACCCATCAAATCCACACTGATATTTGCTCCATCCATCTGATTTTTCTAGTGCTCCTAAACCAAATCTTCAAGATGGGCTACATTTAGAATATACTAACAGCATACGTCCTACTATACGTCTTACTGTACAGTACATATCTATCTACTTATTAATGTTTATCTTACTATTTAAAAAAAATACATAATTAGCTTCATCATTAGGGTCAGTCAAACTGGCTGCAGCAATCATAGTTTAATCATGGTATTTGTAGTGGTTAAACAAATGGTGATCAATTTGCCAAAAAAAATGGTCATTTCGTAAGGGGACATTTCCTGCGAAATCTGACCCGGCAGCTCAAATTAAAAATCATTATTATAAACTTACCATTGGATTAGGGTAAGGTAAGGAGACTTCAACACAGATCTGTTATGTACTTGGTCAATAAAAAATGTTTTATTTTTTTATTTTAATGCAATTGTGTATTTGTAGTGGAATTGTAATGTATTGCAGCTTTATTTTTTAGCATTTAAGAGCAATAGAATTTTGAAACATTTTAATGCTTTTAACATTGACATGCTACATTAATGTTTGTATAATGCATTATGAAACTTTTAGGTTCAAAAAATTAAAAACTCATGTGGCATATTTGGTCCTTCATTCATTTGCAATTTTATACATTTATACATTCTAAAGAGTCCAAATCAAAAAATAAAACAAATAAATAAAACCAGCTACATCCACTACACCATAAAGTTTTATTTTTTATATAATTTACACACAAGGAAAAATTAGGCTCCAGTATAACACTAATGTTTTCTCCAGTACAGCGCAGGGGAGATTAATGAGCGAATATTAAGTCTCTGACATACAGAGCTTAGATTTAAAATAGATTTAGCCTAATAAGACAGAGACAATGTATACATGCTTTACACCCATTCGCAGACTGAGACAGACACAGCTATATGCTCAGTGTGTAAACGTTTTGACTTATTAGCATAGTATCGATCTCTGTACTCCCTCTCAGAGACAAACCTGTGTACACAGCCCATTGTGGATGGAAATATGTCTAGGCTAACACTGACATACAGACCAACATACAGCAGATGATCCTGGCAGCCTGTATTGAGATTCTGAGCATTTTCTATCAGCTGAATCACTTATTGTCTTATTGTATTTAGCTGATAACGTGATTTAATAAATTTGAAATACCAGTAACCTGGCACATAAGGCATGGAAGAGATTGTTTATTCTAATCAACCACGACCACAACAAATTTTAAGTAGCAAAACATTGTGTCAGGAACATTGGTTCGTATTTTCCCACCCACAGGGAAATTCTATTGGTCCAAAAGCTGTGATTATATCACACTGTGCATCATGTGTGGCTTCAAAGCGGACAGACACATTACTTGTCAAAGCCTGGTTTGTCAGTTGTTTTTGAGACGACAATCGAAAATAATCTGAGTGAATGAAATTCTTCTGATTTCCAAGCAGGTAGCAATGAAGGTGGCCAAAAGTTAGAGCAGATTCATGCCAGGAATTTACTGCCTCCTAAAATAAAGGTCAATAATAAAGGTTATATGGCCAACATGAAGCTCTTTCTTTGTACAACAAAGCTTTCAGCTAATCCACCTGAATCGAAAGAGGACATATTAATTCATATCACACACTTTTATTTGTTCTGAGCTTGAACATCAATTCAAAAGACAAATCAAGGATGCATCTTAAGAATCCTTGTGTAATGAACACTGCATAGACTGTGCTACGCAGGAAGCATCTATTAGCATCTATGAAAAGATTTTGTCCCTCAGAGACTCCAAGCTAGACACCTTTTCCAATATCTTTTAGGTTTCTGAGAGATGTGACTGCAGGAATGGAGGAAGTGGTGTTTGTGGGGATAATTTAGTGTTGCCAGAAAAACATTTTGTTTTTCATTTAATAGCAGTGCACTCTGCCAGCTCTGAAACCCAAATCATCTGGTGGTATGAACATCTGCCGCACACACACCCTCCTGCATTTTGATTGCAATTACTGTCAGACTCTCATTGACCATTTCGGCTGTCACGTGGGAGAGGACAGATCGCACAACAAAAGGAATCTTTAATGATGCTGGTCCGACTCTCCATTTATCTGAATTCTAAATGATGTGCTCACTGGTATATTACACAAGCACTCTAGCACAACACAGACATTATGAGGGGAACCTGAGCAGATTTGTTTATCATTTCCTTCATCAAGAGAGGTCAAGGCCTCTTTTGGGCATCAGTCTGACATGTCAACATTACATGTGACTGATGGATGTTCCGCTGAATGATCTGTATTCAAATCATTAACGAGAAACCTGTTCAACAGAGCCGCACTGTCATTAGAAACAACACAGGAATTCACAAAGATGGGAAAACATGCAAGGTTCTGGAGGTCACAAGCTGTTCGATTAAAATAATTATGCTTCTTATTTATTTATTTGTACTTAATTCAAGTGAAGTACAAAAATGTAATGCTAAAATACGCTTTACGAAACACTGAATAAATGCACACAAAGAATTTTTCAATTTGGAAACACGGTGTTAAAACCAAATTTTAACATTTTCTGTCTCAAATGTGAGTGGTACTTATCCTTGCAGAACTTGCAAGGACATTGCATTGTGCTTTATCATTTATCAGGCAAAAATGATGGGAAAACTGAGGGAACCGGAACACAGTGTAGGCTGTATTCAAACTTGTGCCCTCAGATGAGCAGCAATGTCTGAAACACATGCCATGGCTCCAACAACACTATTAATTTGGAAAACTCTGTGACTCATAAGTCAAGCCACTACTGAGAACAGTCTGCATTTTGAGCCTGTATTTAACATCTAAAACTTTGGCAGTTCGAACATTCCGCCTGCAGGTGGATGTTTGGGCCTAAAGCCCTGATATGGGATGATTAGTCCATTACAGTAGACCACAGAGACTCTCTTTGGCTGAGAAACTAGACACGCTCCTGCAGTATTCCTGATCACTATGCCAGCTGTCCGTAAACAGAGAGACTGATGGGGCCACAGAAAACCTGTTAACTTTATCAGAACTGTACCAGCTAGGAGTGTGCGAACAGACTTCGTCTCTAAAGGTCCAGTTTCCACACTGAGGTACCATGTAACTGACACATACACATGCCACCTGTTGCTCTGGGCCTTTTTGCCTCACTTGAAACATGAGGAAGAACAAAAACGTTTTTCTTCAAATGGATTTCACACATCCACACACACACGTCTATTATTAGAGAGCCTGTTCACAAGGGGTCTAACAATAAATCGATATGGACGCATTGATGTCACACATGAAATATTAATAACTTTATAGGTACGTAAAATATATGTACTTTGTTTTGATACTCCCCACATCTTTGTGTAACATGACGTCTGCTACGCATTTTCGCCGAAGCACATATTTTTATTTCCTCACTATACTGTCTGCTTGTGCGTCAGATTGCGATGCAACAAAGCGGTGGCAGCGGTGAAATGACGGACACAGATTTGGGAAAATAGATGGGCAGACAAAGAAAACCCATTTAATTTATAAACGTTGCCAGTGCCAGGTAAAATACTCAGGAAATACAACAAACTTGTCAGTGCATTTAAAAGGAAAATATGGAATTGAAGAAAGCACTTTGGCTGTCACTCACTGTCACCTCAAATCATGTGCCCATTATTTATTTTTTATTTAAAAAATATACTAAAGTGTATTTTTTTGTTGTAAATGTCCCAGTTGGGATACTGAAAATGCAATTTTCAAAGAGTTTAATTAAACATTCATGTTTTGTATTTTTGTTGCATTTGTGAGTTTTGTAACAAAAATGTAACTGGCTGTGTAAAGTAGGCACATAATATCTAAACATCGAAAAAACAATCAATATACCTCCAAAAGAAACTGATCGTATCGCTGGGTTTTTTGAGGTACCGGCAAATATTGCTGGATGAGAGAATCGATTGATCATATTGTTTTGTAAGGAGATGTCTCATTAACACCCCTACCACACCTGAACAGATGCAAAACTAGGCGTACAAGCAAACAGCAAGAAATCATCTCTTTCTCGGTAAGAGCCTTGAAAAGCAAATCTGAGCTCTAAAAACAATAATCTTCTGAGAGCACGAGTCACATGAGCGGAGACTCGCCCTACTCCCATGCATCAACACGTAGCTCCAGATCCACCAGGCATATCTGTGTCTCTTTTCTTCTTTGAATACAGTGCATACTCGCTTTTCCCCTACCCTGCAGGTGCTTCACAGTCGATTCCTAGGTGGCTTTACGAGTTCCCTTGGGCTTTTGAAAAGAGATCTAGGTTCAAATGGCTCATTCCCTCAAACTTCAAGCTCTAATGTCAATGTTTTAAAATGGGGGTGAGATTTTAACAAACACCTTAAAGGCACGAGTTCTAGCTCTGATTAAAGGAAAGCCGCTTTTTTACTGCATGGCTGTGAAAGTTATACTTTGTTCTCTTTAAATGTTTGATAAGTGAATGTCATCTGCTGCATAGAAATACTGAAACTTCTAGGTAAACCTTAAGTTCTTGTTTTGTTCAAAATGTAGTTTATTAATTCATAGATACAATAGTCAACACCACCTAAGAAAGAGGCAGCCTATGATGTTTCAGACAGTAAATATGGGACATAAAACAATGGCAAAAGTAGTCTGAAAGTTTTCAGTCCACAAGGAAACAAAGCTGGTTTTTCTAGGTACCAGGCGTTTTTTTTAAGAAGATGTACTAGATGTACTAAGAAATATTAAGATCAGTAGGTTTATGAAAGTTAGTCAGGATAGTGGAATCAAATCTTTGAAAGATAACATATTTTGTATAAGGCACTTAGCAGCAATTAAATTAGAAATCCAAGAACATATTTAATATATTGTTTCCTGAGAAATATCTGTGAAAATTTAGTGCTTGATACTTTTGGAGAGACAAACATTCTAATCTTAATTATACACTTTTTACACTTTATAATAATGCTGTATCAGTCAAGTATTCTGATATCATTGATTACAGATTTATTTACCTATAAAGGGCACAAACTGGGTTGATCAGTTAATCAATTTGTTGATCAGATGACCTCACCCCAAGTGGATTTTATGTTGCTATTCAAAAGTCTAGATAAAAGAAATCCACAAACGTCACAAAACAAAAACCCAAGGCATGTGCCTTTCAATTTCGCAAAATCATTTCTGGCTGCTCATACCAGACACATTGTGAGCACAGGAGGCACACAGGCCCAGTGGCACCACCAGCCTCTCCCGAGTCCAGTTCAGCACAGTTGGCCCAGCAGATGGCCTGTCAGCAATGAGCTTCAGGGGAGATGGGTCGGCCCTCCCACAGCTAAGCCATTGGTGTGGAGAACTGGAGAACAATAAGAGTGGAACTGTAATGGCGCAGGTGGAGAGGGAGAGTGTCCTTCCAGATTCTGTGGCTGGAAAACAGCAGGAAGTGCTATTTCATGCTGATTTTGCATCAGCCTGTTATGAATATATCAGGAGAAAGAGACAGCACAAGACTGATCACTGATCAGAAGATAGGGATGATGTCCAGCAACACCCTGGCATTTTCAGACTCGCAGGTGGTGAGCTGATGGAGCAGGTACAAGACAATTGGCATGGCTAATCCACCACCTGGAAGAGTCTGGGCCTCGTAGGCCTCAGAAGAACAAACATGGCCAAAAAAACATCTCAGCAGAAATCTGTTTCCCACACTGCCTCAGGAAACGATACTGCTATAAATCACTCAGGATCCATCCCAGTATTTTGTAGTAAAGAAAAATGTAGTTGTATAAAATGTCAATAAATAGAGATAAGGTCCAGCTTCAAAGAAGGTCCAGCTTCTCAGAGCCAGAGCTAGCAAGACAACGCAAACACTGTGCTGGAACGGTTTAGATTTCAAATTGAGGAGGGATCAGGGAACTAAAGAAAACAAACACAGACGAGATTACAACAGCACCATGTGCTATGTATGTGCTGAGCGCTTTAGAAGCAGAGCAGTGACGCACTGCTAGGCAAAACTCAAGGTCAATGTGCTATGCTTGGCTCCCGAGCACCTTCAGGAAATGAGCTATGTTCACCGTCCCTCCACCCCTGCACACAAAACCCAACCCTGTTCGTAATCACAACAGCTGAAATGACACACTTTCCGGTTAGCTAAAAGCACCCAAGTGATAACAGAGGAACCTGCCTGTTCTAACTAAACTAAACACTGGCTGTTTGCTTTAAAGACTGGGAGAGCCAAAGCGTGAAATATAATCAAAACTCATTCTCAGTCTCTGGGCAATATTTACAACCTTTTCAATGACACAGAATCAACAGCAAGATTGACCCATGGACCCATAAAAAATTATGAAATGCACAGAGGGAAATAATACATAACGTACTTTTGCAGGCAGAATGAAATGAAAAAAAAAATCAAAGCCTGTCTGTAAATATGAAATCATTGAATTCATCTTTGCAATACGCTCGCTTTCAATTATTGCAGGACTAAGGATATTTCCCAGGGGTTGGTGCTGTTGAATCTTCTGTCTGAAATTTCTCTCTGCCGCCACAGCATATTTCAAATCCATCCCGATTGGATGGAGGGCAAGAACACTTAAGAAAAGGAGGGGGAACTTTCTGCCCTTAGGAAGGCGTGTGGAGGATGCGTCTGTCCATCCACAAAGGGCAGATCTTCCCACAGGACGTCATTAGCGCAGTCTCTCTTCTGTGTGTCCTTTCTAAACTCTGTCTCAGACAGAGCTGAAGACAGTGGTCTGCTTATCTCTACCTACCTGTTTTGTATGCAGAAATGTGGGTGGCTGGGTCGTGCCTGGCCCCCCTGGCCAGGCGTAACTGATATGGGTCCCTGGGGAACTGCCGCGCGCCGGGATCTCGAAGCATAAGATGTAAATGAAATGTCAATTTGGTTTATCATTGAACTTTACAGCAATTAGACCTCAAGTCCAAATGCCACAAGAACTTTTATACTGGAAAAGAAATACTAACACTAGCTTACAGAGGAAAAGGTGAGACCTTAATTAAATAAAGTAAAGATGACTTGGAGAGTTCAAGCAAGATCTGGCCTTTTGACATGCCACTTTAAATATGCCACCAAGTTATCTGAGCTTTTCAATATTTTTACATGATAAATTGTATGATTTCAATTCAAAAAGCCTATGAAATCAAGAATGAGGAATTATGGAATATTTCTCAGCAGCGTTTTTTAAGCTTTACATGGAAGTGTCTGATTTGAGTTTGAGACAAATGAGTGAGGAAAGACAGACAAATGAAATCATTTATTTAAGAGCAGGTTCAGACTATCAGTCACTGTTCTGCTGGTTGCTGGTAGTCATTCATACTTTCCATTGTAACTGGCAGTGAATGATGTGAGCTCTATTGCCTGTACTCCTATTCCTAGATGTTAAGTTTAAATAATGTTAAACTTTGCCTAACTTGTTGCTTTGCCAACTGTCTTTGGTTGTTAGTGTCACCTTAAATCACCAGTTTAATGTGAACACTCCAAGGTGCTCTAAGCAATTTTAGTACTTTGCCAAACCTTTTGCTAACCTCAACCACACAACCCATATTTAAAACTCTCAATACAAAACAATTCAAATGCGGCTACTTTTCTGACCAGCTGAAAAAGCACAGTGAGGTTTCTTATGACACCTATTTTAGAGACAATGTTTTAATTTGGGAATGCAGGAAATGAGAGCTTGTTCAGAACACAGAACTTGGTCTCAGAATTTTTTTCTATGAGACTATAAATGCACCCATATAAATAATGAAGGTTTATATGACTTCAATAAGGCCCCATCTCCTCACACCTGGGCTGCCTTAAGTAAACCCTGCCTTCTTAATGTCTGCTATCCAGTCTCATTGCTATCAATCCATCTCTCTAACATATGATATTCATTACATGAGGTAGAGAGAGAGAAATCAGGGAATTCCAGTGGCAATTACATGCAGAATCAGTATATGACCCTCAGAGTACAAATCTGCATTTATAGGCTCTAGTGACAATAAGACAAATAAAGCAAATTACTTATACACAGTAAAAAGCACAGCACACCAACACCTGGGGCTGGAAAGACTCAGCTGTTCAGGATCAGCTGTCAAACACAAATGTGCTCTTTCAACAGAAAAGGAGGTCAGTGTGTGTATTGCTTGCTTTGCATATTGTTTTTTACTTATGTGCACACGTGAAACATATGTGACACAGGATTGAGTTTCGTCGTTGTTCTGACATGTTTAAAGTTTGCGGCTCTCTATAACAACTTCAGACTCTCTCTGTACCAGATGTTTTCATTTGTTACTGGCCAGGACAGCAGAAGAACTCTGCCTGAACTTCAACAGTTTGTAAAGGCAGGTCAATGAGAGAGATTTAGATACAGATACATCAGACGTGGATACTCCCTCATGCTTCCATACATTCTCATTGTCCTGTTTTAATTTACAAATGAGACAAACACTTAGCTGCATTCCAAAGAAAACTCTTGCAACAGATGAAATACCAGATATTTTTAGGCTTAATGGGTTTCCTGGGAATTACAAGTTGGCTGTGTTTTCATTAAACACACTGTCTAGTCTTGCAGACCACAACTGTCTCTCAGCTAACTATCAAACCTGCACTTTGTTATTTTCGTTGCCTGTAAAATGCAATTTGTTATAGTCCACAGGCCCCAGCACCTGCTGTACATAAGAGATTCACTGATCCGCACGCTCCCTAAAATGCACACGCATTCCTGCATTTCTTATTACGATGCAAATGTCACACAAAAACAAATATTTTTCCTCTCAGTAGTTGTTAAGTATGTGATTGCTCCATGACTAAATCATTAGAAAAACAGACAACGCTGGTGAACTTTGTCCCAGCGCAACACATTTCGAAAGGGCAGCTCTGCTTTCTTTTAAGCTATATAAACCCGCATGCAACCTCTGCTTTCATACAATTCACAAACAAGTCATTATAACATGGACAAACGAGATGCAATGCATTTACACAAATTTACATAAACAGTGTTTTGCTCTGAAAGGGTTTGTTGGCACCTTCCATGTAATTAAAATCAGCGTTTCAGACGTTAATCACATGTGCAGTGTTGTCTCAAAGTACCTGCCATTTAAACAACAAATCAGACACCATGCTATCGAGTCATCAGGTGAAAGTATGTGGAGAGCTGACGAGTGTACAGTTTAATGATCTAGAATCAACTCAACTGTGACTAACGGACAACTTACAGTGGAAAACTGACACCAGGCCTGCCTACTGTTGTGGCACCTTTTTAAGTGCAACTTGGTTTGGATAGTGTAATACTGTAATGAATGAAAAAGATATATGCTATGCATGACAGCAGTGAACTTTCGAAATGGCAATGTCTGCAATTAAAAATATCACTGTTAGGGTTCACAGAGTTTACATGATCTCTCACTCTGCATATCCTGTCCTCATGACAACTGTAAAATACCACCTCAAAATGACACTATTCACATTTGTGTCATATTTAGGGAAATACCTCAGCATTTGCAGGTTTACAGTACAAGAGTACAATTTAGTTAAAAAAAATCGTACACTGACAAATATTGCACTTTAGGTTAACTACACCAGTCACCACATAACATTTAACATTAAAAACACAAGCTATTATTAAAATATTTAATTAGTAAACCTAATTATTGTCAGTATTCAGTCTCATGTACTGAACACACACAACAATCACAATTTGATCGTACCATCCTAGTTTACAAATATCTCTTTGGCGGACATACACTATGTAACATTTGATTCGGTTTGTCCTCTCAACATCTGTTGACATCACTCTCTGTAGTGAAACCGTCCAGTAAAAAAAACAATCCTGGCTGACACGCTCTGTTTTGGCTGTTCTACACGACTCATGAAATAGAGGCCTTGGCAGTAAAAGCAGCCACTACAGAGGTTAATTTACACAGGAATGCGTAACTGCATCAGGACTTCGGTTTGTGGAACAAGTCTTTTTATTGGTCTCATACTAAGATCTTTTGTCCTCTCCTGAGTATCTCCTTTTTCTATACACCTCCAGGCCCCTTACTTCATCCTAGTATCTCACCTATCCATCTCTCAGGAGAAGCTCTGACCCATTCTGCACACCGGCCACTGCTGGGAGACCCCACGGTACACAGAAGAGTGATGTTGCGAGTGAAATACGGTCCAAGATTAGTGTGCTTCTAAACTCGACCTTACTAATGAAATTACCTTGAGTTGTTTAATGGCAGATCAAGCAGCATCAGGAAGGGCAGAGATCATGACCTCAGCCACAATGAAATGAAGTATTACCCTCCTGTGCCACATGCTTACATGCTTTATGTCCTGACACACACCACACAATGGTTTATAAACGTATCTTTTAAGAAAGTGTAACTTTGAGCAACAAGCAATTTGACAAAACAATATATTTTTAAATGTAGCACTTGATACACTTAATACATTCGAAAGAATCCATTCATATGGGTTGGTCTATGTAAATGAATTTAAACAAAAAAAATCTCTTGAAACACCATGTACGCGACACTTATATATAATGTTTTTTTCAGACATATTTAAACAAAAACAGACATATTTAAAAAAAATAAGATTTGCATGCATAATTGACTTCCAAACACAGTCTTATCATAGTATTGGTTAACAAATCTGTGGACGACAAACTAAACCAGTCTAATACTAGATCATTGATGTACACCTCAAGATAAAGCACAGGAAAAACACTATTTTGGGTCTATTGAAGTCTGAAGAAATAATATCTTATCTTGAAAGCTTCCTGCTTTTAATGAATCCAGCAAAGGTACCAGCATCCATTATTACTATGGTCATCCCTGACCTATAGGCCAGTTTATCCCAGTGCAGCATAGCACAGCAATCTCCTCTTTTCTGAACTAATCAATAAAAGGGAACTATTACTAGTGTTTTTAAAGGGAAGCTTCATTACAGTCAATGAACCGGGTAACAAGCTACCCTTTATCTACTTCCTGTTTTTGTCAGACCACCATTTTGCTGAATAATACTTGAGACAGCAGGAGCAGCTGAGGTGAAGTGCGAAGACATACACAGCACTGTTTCACATGTAAGCACAGTGTAGTGTGTCATTTCTTGACTGCTGAAGCTGTGGATGATTTATATTGCTCTGCCAAGTCAGCTAAGCCTCATACAGAGTCCAATACAGTGTATCACACATTTAACGTATGAACATCATTCACTGCATTAGATACAATACTATACTAAGCGACAACTGCAAAACAAATGGTACAAGACCTTTTCTTATAACTAACTTAATTGACTAACTTTTACACCATTATTTATAAACATATTTTGTGTGCAAAGCATTTTGCTTGTGCTTTCTAAATTAGAAATTATTCTAATGAAATAACTTCCTCAATTTTACATTTACTCTGTCACTAAGGTAATGGTTAACAAAAAAAAAATTCTGTATTCTGTAATTTTGTAATACTTTCAGACACATCTAACCCTTGTTATTAAGAGTGGTTGGCAGTGTAGCTGCTGGGCAATAAACAGAGAACTACTTTGCTATGCAACACATGTAACTCTGAGACATGAGTTTTGAGACATGTTAATCAAGTTCTTCCAGATACAACTGAAGGGTGACAGCTTCAACTTTTGTCCACTGAGCATCAGACAGGTTCAGGTGGTGCAATGTAAAGTCTGTGCAACTGCTGTTAATAAATGGAATTGCAATAACATTTCAATAAATATCATTTCTTTGTGCAATAAAGTAAAACACCCCATCTCCCAATGACTGGATAAACCGCAAACTCTGCCCCACCCCAAACTTTCACCATTGGTTTAGTTGTGTTAGTTGTAATGCTTAAAACAACAAAGCAATGTTTTGAAAGCACCCCAGAGACTCAGTGTTTACTGTGTTTACAAGAATAAAGTTTACACTTTGCAGGAATATCAACCTATGATTTGTCTTGCGTATAGATGTCTATCCAGATAAATCTGAAAAAAAAAAGAAAATATTGTTTCATCAGAAATATCCTGCCCCACCTGTACCAGAAACGGTTCTCCACTACCTGCTCAAGTTTCCTCCCTCAGGGGGAAACAAACCATCATCTTCTACACAACACACACACAGGACTGGTTGCGCAAATGAGAGCGCTCACTCAGGCGGTAAACATGAGCGGTTTGTGTTGTAAGTGCCGACGTGTGAGAGAAACAAGCGAACGAGAGAGAGAGAGAGAGAGACAGAGAGAGAGAGAAAGGGACTGTTTATGGAGTGCATGTGCGTGACAGTGAATGTTATTAGATTGCAGGCCAATTATTATACAAATGTGACAACGTGTGTGTGTGTGTGTGTGCGCTGTGAGTCAACACGTGGCATCGACTCGATGAAACCATGATGACTCACATCAAACAGAGAGATTAACAAGACAGCCGGTGACAGAGAAACATGGACGTAAACCGTGGGGAGAGGCAGAGTGATTCTAATCTGTGCTGTAATCAGAGCTGAGGAGGTGGGCAGCCGTGCAGCGGGAACCGGAGCGGGAGGAACAACAAGTTTCAGGATACAAACAGTATGAGTCAGGGCTGCATGTGAGCTCAGCGTGTGCCAGACAGTGGGAAGTCCCACCAGTTAGATGTAAGAGCGCCAAAACTTCTCCTTATCCCTCTCTCTCTTGCTTTGTTTCCCTGAGGAACACTGCTCCCTGGTTTCTCTTTGGTCTTGTGTATGTGTGGAACATTAACCTTGCCTCAGGCTCACTCCAGTTGAGGAAGTGTAAACACGTGTGTAGACACACTCAAGCAGAGCTCAGTGCTAGCTTAGACACCTGGCTCCCCCTGTGTTAGAAACATGTAACATTAAATCTCGGCTCTAAAACAGTGGTTTTCAACTGGTGGGTTATGATGTGAAAATGGGATTTGTTCTGATAACTGAAAAACAATGTTGAAATGTAAATAAAAACAACTACAGTAATAAATAATAAATAACAACTACAGTATGCATAAAGTGCATAAGTAGGATAGTGAAATAAATAGGCTTATAAAACATTAAAAGGGAAAGCTTCCCATATCTTATGTGGTTGACATCAAATTTGGTATTGTCACTTGGTATGAGCCAGCAAAATTAGTAGCAAGATATGTCTATATGGACAGATCACCTCAAAAGTGTTAACAAAACTATGCATGGTCAAACAATTTAAAGCCAGTTATCTGGAGGAAGTGTGTGTGGTCACCACATGACCAGTCAAACATATTAGGAAGTGAATCATTAAATACGTAAGAACCTAATCTCTTTAAATGCTTTTATTAGCACCCAGGTGATTTCATTTTATAACATTCTCTATGGAACAGCACTGTTAACCCCAAAAATATCCAGTCTAGGAAGCTGATTGGTCAATACTGCATTCTAGCTGTGTTCTAATCTGCAATATACCAACAGCTGTGATCAATCATGCCTAAAGCAGTTTGACCCTCAGGTTTAACATCAAAGACAAAATTGTTGTCATGTTTAATGACGTCAAACCTGGTGTGACATATTCTAATGTATGTACCATGACTCTTGAATATAGTAATAATTCAGTACAATAACATACATGAAAATCATTATCATGGCATTACCATTTAATGCCATCACTGCAGTATTGCGAAAGAAAGAGTAAGCTCCTTGAAAACTAATGTTTTGCTAAATTGCTGCCAGTGAAAAATACATCCCTTGACTGAAAGTATGCTATTCTCTCCCATATGTTATTTTTCCTGAGAGATGCATCACATTATATATTAATTCTGTATTCTTGTTTGACTGGGCCACTCTGCACAGCAAAAGAAAGCTAATTTATCCCATCAACAACCAAAACGCGACAAAAGATGGGAACTATACAGGATCAGAGCATATGACAGGGTGTTATTATAGCAATATGCGAGGTAGGAGATCAAAGGGAAAAGACTAACTGATTTGACAGCAGCCACGGTGTAAGTTCTTAATAAATATAATGACTAACTACAAATACATTATCGCTTGTTTGTCTAGTGAGTGCAACAGGCTACAGAAGAAGAGAGAAAGAGAGAGAGAGAGAGAGAGAGAGTGGCTTTGTAAATATCAGGCTGGAAGTCTAGGCGTATCTCTCTCTCATCTGCACACAGACTTGGTTCAACACCTCTCGGCATAATTAAAGTGTGAGTCTGTGCAAGTAAGCGTCCAGCTGAGTGTTACCAAGAGCAGGTTGTTTGGCGAAGGGCCAAGTTCAGTTATTGGCCTGCACTCTGCAACAGAAGCGGATTGTCTTCACTTCACTCATATGCTCCTACGATCTGTTGATAATGAAAAATTTAATTCAGGACGAGTTTGCAGTACAGGCAAACACTACTGAGCTCAGGCCCCATTGAGACGGTTTAAACTGAAACCCTACCTCTTGTGAAAACGTTATTTTGAGCACAAATGTAATAGACAACTGATGAAAAATGTGATATGCACAGCAGCAAAGAGGCAAGGGGAAATTACAAATTTTTCCTGCTTTTGCTTTCTTACACCTTCGTGTATTACAAACAACATTTACAGATTTTCAGACAACTTTGTTATTAGTGCAAGAAAACCTAAAATATCTAAGATTCTCACCTCAAAAGTATTTTTTTAATTACCTTAAGAAGAATATTTCTGCTGAGAATTAAAATATGAGAAAGACTGAAAAAAATAAATTAAAAATAAATGAAACTAAATAAATGAACAAACCGTTTTCAGTAAAGCGATTAAATAATACAATGCAATTATATCTTCACCCATCCCACTGCCATTTAGAAATCAATAAAGAACTTTTATTTGTATTTAACGCCTGTTTAATCTGTTAAGGAGGCGGAGACCACCCAAAATCTGGCATTGTCTACGGTGTATCTGTTCAACAAATACCTTCTTGATGATTGCTCATGAAGAACTCTGCACGTTATCGTTGCTTTTTATGACTAATGTTCATCCAAACGCAAACATTTATAGCTGTTAAAATGGGTTTATTTGCGTAAACCTGTGTGGTCATTTAAGTAAAGAGTGGCTATAGATCCCAAAGCGATTTTACAATGTTAAAAAAAATCCACCCATCTACATTGTTCCTCTCCCTTTCTCATAGTTACAAGCCTTTGATCACAGTCTCATGCTTTAAAACTTTTACAGGTGGCCATGATGGTGTTAAAGGTTATCAGATGACTCATATTCTGGTGGAGGTGTAGGAAATTTCTTAGTCTCCTTTCACAAGAAAAGCAAAGAGTGAAGCTTGAGTCTATTATGCAATGAATGAGGTTCTTGTGCTACCACAGCTGTTCCTGAACTTTTCCACAACTGAAAGAGAGAACCCCAGATAAGCATAAGGGAAATTAACCCGTTTGGCCTGTTGAGAATATCCTGTCATGAGACCCATGGGATGCCACATAGGGTGGCCTCCACGTTAATAATCTTTTAGCCCTGAGGCGCTACTTCATCTTCTAATGTTTACAAATGTCCTTCAACAAGACAATGGCATGTGAGCGACTTTTCAGGACTTTGAAATTAACTGTGGATTGAAAGTGGCCCTCTGAGGGTTTACCAAATATATCAAAAGTGTTGCTACTGCTCTGTGTTCCTCTCCTCGAGTCATGTCTACAATTTGTTTTGAGATTGGAGTGTCAATGCTGTCAATGCTCCAATTTGAGATATAATGTTGTACCTCAATTCCACCAAGAATGGGTTGCTATCAACCCCACAGTTCCCCACAGATTTCAGGGTCAACAAAACATTTCAGCCGTAGGATGTCTACATTTGCACACCTCTGAATTCACATGCTGCATCAGATGATGTTCATTTCTTGGGATTTTCATGTGTAATAGGATTTGCTGAAATTAATTTGCGGTGAGCACTTTCAAATAACACAATAACCAATTGAGAGAGCCTATTTCCCAAAGCTAAGTAAATTGGCTATTATGATAAAACAACACATGAGTGGTATGGAATTATAGGTAGTGGTGTTAATGAATACAGACCAAAAAATTTACTGATCACCCAGCTTGGAAACACCTTTAATGAATTCTGGGTGATATTACGGGAACAGCAGACTCATCCTGAGCTCGTTCCACACCGGGTGAGTCCACTTATTCCACATTACCTCTGCATTCATCACACTAGTGCCATTAGCCTTATTCTCCAGACTGGAGTTCAAATCACTAATTTAGCGTGAAAGAAGGTGATTGTTATAGCCCAGGCTTTTATGTGTCCTACTTGGTGAGGCTTAAACACCTCTCAGACAGAACGACAAGCCTGCTGGAGCTGATGACTTTAGATTGTGAAAATTGTTTTATAATGACTTTTAGAAAGTTCACAGAAAAAGCAGAAAAATGTGGTTTGTTGGCAACCTGAGTAAGAAAAAAGACATTTGCAAGATTATTGAAGCATATGCCATTTATACAAGAAAACCCTGTTCATTTTTTCCCCATATGAGTCCTGTCTCGCACCCCATTGCAACAATGCGTACAAGTCAGGATAATAAACTGCCTCCGTTGACATGCCTTCATCCCATCAGAACAAATTATTCTTTACAATGCTGCATGTCTGAACGAGTGTATGCTCTAAGTTCGCATGAGTCCCATGAGTCAGTCTTCACCCAATAACTGCTTTCAGACAGTGCCATGTGGGAATGTTTGCCTTTAGATCCCATTTTCACCACGACTGTCAATCCATGCCAACGGGAATCTCTTAGCCACACACACAGTAACTTTCCAAATGTATTTAAATTACCTTATATTTAATTTTTTTTACCTCACTTGTTTAAAAGCTTCTGCTGTCAACATAAGAGCAAAGCTATGTTCAGGATCCTAATGTCGTCATAAGAGCAGAGATGTTGGGTTTGCTGAAGCCACTCTGTGTCACCTGATAAGGCAGAAGACATTTGATCTCTGTGACCTGTGCGCCACTGCTGGTGTTGGTAGAGAGAGTTCTGTTTGTCTCAGGGGTGGATGAGGCAGCCGGCAGTCTGTGTGAAAGATAAGACCCATAGCCGGGGCCTATTCCTAGGCCTCCTACGGATGGCTGGCCCTGACCTCTCAACAGGTCTTTAAAATGAGTGGTAGAAGGGTCAACACATATGAATTGCCAAACATGGAATTAACACAAACCAACAACAAAACATTAAGCTACATCGTTACCCCTAACATGGTTCTCTGTGCAGATCAAGCATCATAACATGACACTCAGTTAAATAAATGTACATTTTGATTTTGTTTATTGCTGACCTTTCAAAATGTGGCAAGTGATTACCCGACAGCGTGCATCATGTGTCATTACGTGAACAGCAATGGTGAAGATGAAAAGATTTCTTTTACTGTTTACTGTGTATATTTGCTACTGATTTTTTGCTACCTAACAACCTTGTAAAAGCCATTCTGTAACACTAGCTGCAATGTACATGATATTTGTGTTGGAATAATTGTGACAAACTGTGACTTAAGTGTGAAAAGGCCTTTAGGTAATAATCTTAGGTTTTGTGTATCTACATTTCTAATGTTCATTTGCTGCTGGCAATACAGATGCATTCAGAGCGCACATGAAAAATTCCAGAAAATAAAGATCCAGAAACATAAGTGTCTTAAAAAACGTTAGTGCTCAAATTCAATTATAGAGTAACGTAATGGACAAAAACATCCTAAGAGATTGCATACACAGATGGTCATCCTTTAACTCAATGTTAAACGTTGTGAAAGAGGGAAGGAAGCTATGCGAGTTAATCCCTCACTAAGAGAAATGTGGCCTATTTATGAGTAGCAAACACTGCTGGCAGGTGGCTGAAGTCTACTGTGCTCGCTTCCCATTACAGTCTTTTATGAACACTTATTAGCTACATAAATGGAATCAAAAGATGCTGATATGACTAATCGCTTATCTTACTGAAATAAACGGTGATATTCGCACCTGTTAATCACCATCTGTTGAAAAGTGGTTGAACGGAGTGACAGAATTATACCCAGTCCCTCAAAATGAGTCATAGAAACAGTATCAGTAACAGTATCTGTCCAACTGTCCTGCTGTATTTGTCTGCTGTACTTTCACACCAAGATGGCAGAAACACTCATAAACGACAGTCTCTGAAAAGAATCCAGGTTGGTCAAGGGTTTCAGTGCAGATTTCAGGCATTGTTTGCTTTTTGTTACCACATGCTCAGACTCCTATAATAAGTTTGGAATTCCTGCCTTGGCTTGTGCGGGAGTTATCAGGGCGGTTAAAGCCTTTACACTCAGAAACATGGGTCAGGGAGAGTGCTGCTTTGTGTAAGACGCTGTGACTTTGGCAGGAACAACCTGGCTAACCTTCTGTGACTTACAGCCTTGGCCCGAACGGAGTCTCTTTGAGAGGGGAAATAAAAACAGCCATATTGAAAGAAATGCCAGCTTTTAGAGTGGAAACAGAGAAATGAGACTTCTCTTAACTGAAGGAAAACATTGTGATGGGCACATTTTTTTGTTGAGACTGAATGGCTGTTTTGAGGATGAATGGCTGGTGACAAGACCCACAAGGAACCTGTTTTTGCACAAAGTTCAGCAAACCTGGAAAACCAGACACTCTCAGAGATCCACAAACATCCCCCATGTATACACAAAATACAAATCTGTGTAAATAATACATGTGTAAATGAATTACAAGCAGATGTAGTATAAAGCATTCCCACAACAGTGGAAGTAGTGATTGCTGCTTTTCACTATGCTTTGTTCAAATCAGTCTTGTCTAAGTGAATCATGTGTCATGTGAATGCTCCAAGTGTTAACCCCTCCCTCTCTTCTTACAGCAAACCAAAATCATACCATGTCAAATTTTAAAATGTAAAATTGCTTACTATTATTTTTAAATAATGGCACCCAGGAAATGTCCCAATTACTTCACAGATTTCACTGAAATGCGCCCTGAAATATTACAATATATCAGTTAATGTAAAGACAAAAGTTCTTCTCAGCTGAATAAGGATGGGAAGAAGGTGAGACACTGAGGGTACTGCACTTCAGCTGCTATCAGCATGTCACAGGATCTAATGAGGGCTTTAAGGCACTAATAGGTTTTGTCTTGTTGACTGCTGGCATGAAGAACAAGCACCGACCCCTATCCTGAGGCAGTGAGTCAGGACAGCAATTTCTGGTATCAAAGAGGCAGGTGAGTGGAAGCGTTATAGTCTGTACCTGTGAGCAAATAATGGATATGTGTGTGTGATTGATAAGGTTAGAGTGAGCTAGCAAGTGAGGGAGAGAGACAGAACTAAAAGTTTTCTATGCATAGTCAATTCTCATATCCATTCATAAGACTTCACAATAACTGTAAACACTGTGGCTGGGTAATGCTAATGAAACACTGTTCAGATTGTTTAAATGGTCTAATTTGATGCAGCAATGAAAGCCCAACCAATGGCGAGTTTGGGGGCAGGACTACCTGCTTGTTAAAAAAATGGTGGGTGACGGGCAGGGTTTAGGAAACAAGCTTGAAAATGGTAATTCGTTTTGCAATTCCACTTGATGACCCTTCATGCTAGGCACAAATTGCAGTTTGCAATTGAAAATACAACACAAAAGAATAGTGACACGTGTGTTATCGATCGAGCACCACCAATTGAGTACTAAACAGACAGATGTCAACTGTGGATGCTTTGTAAGAGATGAAGGTGCAACTTCTGTATGGTTACCAATCCATTTATTCAAGCAACGGGGCAGACTAATCACTTTGCTGGATTATAAAAGAGAGAGAGAGACTAACAGAAAAACAGGGTCCAGGTGCTGCTGTTGACATGGATAATAAAGATTAACACACTAATACATGCTTATGGAAACCATGACAAAAGCAGCATTAAAAACATCTACTCTAGATTGAACTCACGAAAGCCAGCTTGACAAAAACACAGAGGCCACTGTACCATCTTAAAGCGATATTCACTCAAAAATTTAAATTGTGTCATTTTGCACCACTCATGTGGATGACCTTGACCCAAAACACAAGAATGCATTTTAAAGAATGTCTGATCTGTTTTATTCCTATACATTGAAAGTCAATAGAGATCAACGTTTGACCTCATTTGACTTGCATTGTGTATAAAAAAGGTATGGATTGACATGTATGTGGGATGATGAACTTTTATTGACCCATGACCATGTCGATGGTAAAGCTTTAGCTTGATGTTAATGCTTGGTGACCAATATTTTGGCAAACAATGTTATGGTTAGAGCCTGTTTTTAATCAAAATGTAATTTTATCATCCTGATTTTATCGAAGAGATCTGTTATGTACTTGCACAATAACTGATTTGTTTTAAAAGTCATGTATTGCAGCTTCAAAGGCTATATTCAAAGCTGAAACAGAATGTAGATTTGTGTCTAGGACTTAAAGATTATTGATTTTCAATAATAAATGTTTACGTAAATGTTTACGTACATTCCATACATCTGCTGAAATGTGTGTAATAGCCTCTGACAAACAGTCTCAAATCTATACAGCTAAATGCTTTTAACAAGCTAAACAATTTATTTTTTTATTTTTTATTTAACAATTTATCCTGATCCAAAAAACACACTTATAAGGACAAAATATCAACCTCTGCAACTTGATAATCTTGTCAACTCGTCTGATCCAGAAGTATTACAAACATGTACTCAATCCTCAATATTTCAAAAGCATTTGAAATCATACTGCACAAACATAAACAGAACCATAAATAGGTCAGGGGACAGATTACGTGCAGGTACATGTCCTAATTCTGTGATGGCACAAGGCTGCAATTTTAGTCAAAATATGAAAACACAGCTCAGCTATAATGGCACATACTAATATTGGGTCATTCAGGTTTACAAGCAAATGTTCACACAGTTTACCCTTGAATGTTTTTGTGTCTGTTCTAGAAACATGACAGCCAGTTTTGTGATGCCATGTCTTTATTCTCTGACACGTTCACATAAACCTGGAAAATCCTGCTATCACTACAGAGCTATAGAAACACCAATGACAATCATAAGGCCAAACCAGCAATCTTCATCTTCAAGCCTGCATGTCTGCTATGTCATGTCCCACCGCACCAGAAACTTCACGGTTGAACTCAGAGAAGGTTTTAATATCTCACTCAGATTCCTACAAGTCAGTGAAACCAAGACAAATGGCCTGACATTCAGAGGGTTTTATAACCTCAAATGAATTAAGTTTTATAACCTCAAATGAATTAAGAGACTCGGGACAAGTCTATATCAACTTCTGCTTAAAAATGAACAAAAAGTTATTGAGCAAGTACATGACAGATCAGTGTTTAACATGACCTCCTTACTGTACTCCGATCACAACAGTTTGTTTATAATAATGATTTATAATTTGAGCTACTGGATTTCATAGGAAATGTCAGTTTGCTCCAAATTCAACATATGTAAGTAACAGTATGTAAAGTACCATGCACTTTTATGTTTCAGACAGATGACCATACACAAAAGTTATGGATTGCAGCAGGTTATGGAGTTACGGATTTTTTAAAGAAAAAACACTAATGGTAACTTGTCACAACATCTAAAACATACACTTTGGACAGATACACAAATATTCTTATATATTTACAAAGTTAATCTAAAAAAAATATAAATGTTCATGTTAATGGTAAATTATCAAGTCATATGTGGTATGTGTATCATATGTGTATCAGCCAGACGTCCACATTCAACCAGCAGCCCATAGTCTTGCCACACATTAAGTGTAATTGTGCATAGAGGCTGATAAGAGCCCTGCTGCAGGTTGCTGTTTTCCACTCTCAGCTTCCTCTGCCATAAACACCATTACAGATGTCTTGGGCCAACATGCCTACTGTATGTTTACATGCGCGACAATAATCACGTTATAGACTGTTGCCTGTTACACATTCAATGGTCACAATCTATTTATCAAATGGACAGAGAGGCATTGGAGAGAAGAACCGTCCTTTTTACAGAGCCATATATCACATCACACATCAGCTGAGAGAAAAATCCATCAGAGCTGAAATCAGACATACTGAGTGTGTGTGACTAAGTTTATGTGCACAAATCTGTCAAAATGCACAAAAAGGGACTTCCTGTTCACCTTCTCTTGAGTACATATTTTATTTATAAAATGGCACCCTGATATAATAATAATTATAAACAATTTTAAACACACAAATGGTGTCTGTGTGTTTGTCATATTGCAAACCTTAATACTTGACCAACAGATTGCATAAAACATCTTCCATACAATACATAAGTTGTCAATGATTTGCTTTTAAAAGCACAATAATCATAAACATGAGTTTGTTCCAATTATTCTTATTAAACATTCTATCTTACCAAACCCATAAAAACTGGCATTTGCAAAATAAAAAAAAAAGATTTATTCACTCATATCACTTCCCCAGGGGGTAAAGTTACCCAACACATCTTTCAACACAATCTATTTGGGTTGTTGGCCCTAATAAAAATAATTTCTTCTGGTTGATCAATACAAACATGAACACATAAAAACGGTCCATGATTGGTCAATGTTTCCTGTAGCTAAACTTGTAGAGCATAGCACTAGCAACACCAGGGCCATGGGTTTAATTCCGAGGGGCTGATATAATCCATCATCCAAAAGTATTGTAAGTCATTGTAACATTGCACTTTACTAGGTTATTGCGTGAAGGCTTTTCTAATAGAAGGTACTTACTTCTCTTTTAAGAAGTCTATGACTCGTCTGAAGTCAGCACAGCAGTACTCTCTCTTCATGTCCATCAGGACACTGTCGGATGCTGATTGGACGGGCACATGGAGGAAGGCATAGACTCTTGGGTGGATCAAGATTTTTGCCATTTCCTATCAGAGAGATAAGACAAACCACAACTTTGATGTGATGGGAGGTGAAGGGGATACAGTAGAACAATAGAATATCATTTGAATGGCATTACAAAGACTTAATTTATACTGCATGTCCACTACACAGATCTGTTATGTAGACACACATTTGGTTTTCCATGCTGTCTGTTAACATACACAATATGCATAACCAAATGTGTTACACCGTGACTCCAGCAGACAGATAAGAACACTCTTCAAATCTATCTGTACTACAATGTTGAAACTAGTCTGAAATGTGCTATTATCAGCAGGCAGATCAGATGACCAGATATCAAATACATATCACATTTGAAAGAGATCCAAACATGCATAAAAATCGCTTAAGCATTTTTTTCAGTTAATATGCTTGCAACAAGATCTGTCCTAAGTCATATATTGGTGAAAAACAAACAGTTGAGTAAATAAGGCATTGGTAACCTAGTGATGTACAGAAAGAAACCCTGCCCAGAAACCAACATAAGGTAGAAACATCAAATTTACCCCATAATAAGACAAACACAGAACCAAAGCATCCTCTGAATACCAGAGAGATATTCAATGTGTTTGTGTGTGCAGTGTTGAAGTCAGGTAGGACGTGAGTGTATCTACTGTATAGCATCAGAGGCTCAATGTAACATAACACGCTTGACAATCCAGCCCTGTGACTACATCTGCCAAGTTCTGCAACATGAGGTGAGGAACATGTTCGCAAACAGGTTATTTCATGAACACTACATTATTTGTGAGCGTTCAGAGAAACGTCCACAATGCAAGACGACTTTAAGATTTTGCGGGCCTGTTCAATAAGAATGTCAAGTCTTTCCTTTCATAAACCGGTCCATATGAAGTCTATAAAAGCCAAAGAGGCCTGATTTAACTTTTGCTACAATTATCTGGATCCCAGGGGTCTCCTGGTAACCAGGAACATTTTCCACAAAAGCAAAATGTGGCACCTGGAAAGACAATTTCAGACCAGACTCAGAAAGATGGTCAGAGCACATTCACTCTGCCTTTAAGGTGAAAGGACTGATTGAGAAGCTGAGCCTAAGGAAAAAAGAAATTAGTTAACAATTACTTAATTGGATAGGATTTTATTACATTACATTTATTACATGCTTAATGCTCCAAACATATTTTAATAATAACCTATGAATAGCATACAAGTATAAGAATATTTTGTACACTGTGTACAAACTGGTGACTGTCTTGTTAATCTCAGTAGCTGTTGCTCTACATTAACTTCTAATATCTCCTAAAATACATATTCAAACTTAAAGACACAGAGCACATGCACACAAAATGAATGAAAGTTAGAAAGAGAGAGAGAGATAGTCTAAGGGCAGAATCTCAGGGCAGAACTGAATTTATTTCCTGAAATTAAGCAGTTAGCATATTATAGTTGTCTGGTAGCCATAATCACCATTTAAAAACATCATTATGCCAAATTTCTTGGATCATTTAAGGAACAAAAAAGCGAAGGAGAGGAAACGGGAGGGGAAAGCATAACATTTTATCCTTAGTCTTTTTTCTGAGAAATTGTTGATTGCAGGTTATCATCAAAATTAAAATGCATTGTGTTAGCAAAGCCCACCAAACGCTCTCCCCTCCCTGGCCTGTCTCATCTGGTTCTTTTGTGCCTCTCGGTATGGGGTGCTACATTAGAGGATAAAAATTAAACGAATTAATTAGTTTAAAGAATAGAGGCTGATTAGTTAGTGGAGATAAATTGGGCCAACTTGCACTGGGACATGTAAAAGATGTCACTGAATTAACACCACACGTCACATCTCACATATGGGAGGGTCAGCACCAAACACTGCACCATACTGTCCAAACCTCACATAAATCACCAAGAGTAGAAGAATTTTTGCTTTTTACAATTTACATTAAGGAAAAATAAAGACAAAGAAAGAGGAGGAAAATGAAAAGAAAGAGGAAGAGGAGAGTGATGTAAGATGTTGCTGTATCATAGTATCATAAAAAAATGGGACATTGCTCTTTTGGGTGTACCACAGCCAAAGTGCACAAGGCCAGCAGAAGGACAATATAATTTGGGTTGGAGTTTATTAGGATTTTATAGGAACTTTTGAAATCTTGAGTCTTCTTTGATATTCTTCTATTATTGTTTTGGTCATTTGGAGCGATCTTGGGCTTTGTTGTAAATTACAAATTTGAATACAAATTTTGAATAAGAATTTTGAATTAAATTAAAAAAAATACCCAAAGCAAACCCTTTAAATGAAATACATTTGTATAAACAACTGCTGCAAAACATCAATTGCCCCAGTGGCTAAGTATTAGGGAAACCAAATCCATATGGTTTCAACAAGAACAGATCACGTTTCCATATTTCAATCGGTGTTATAGTGTGAGGATCAATGCCTGGATCACCTGAAGCAGGTGTGTTTCAGAAAATTGAACATATTATTAATGACAACACTTTTCTCCACCATATAATTAACAGTAAGGCTTCATTAAAATGTAACGCTATCCAGAAAGTGTCTGTTTCCTCAGATCTAGACCACCATACTTCAAATATCAAATATACCAATAAATATGAAAATCAGTAACCTTATAAAAATGAAATCACAAAATATAAAGGTTTTGCCAGGGCTGTTATGGATCATAAACGCATGGCAAGAAAAATATCCTGGCCTTCATAAACCATAATAAATAAATATGTAGCAAACCAGCAACGACTCAGTCTAAGCCCATCACTCATGCCTAAATACAAGTCTATCATTAAACTGGAAACCTCATTGGAATGCACTTAAAGTGCAGTCACTATAATTCATCCCCTCAAATGTGGAAGATATGATTATGCAGATTGCTGGTTATGTCAAGCAAAGTGATTGAGAGGGAGGGGAAACACACATCTGAAGTGTTGAATATTCAATATAAAGATGCGGCTATTAGCTTTAAAGGAAAAAAGCTTAAAAACAGCTTTAATTTCCGACCAAAACCAGAAATTGCTCTGGAATATTAGATCTGATCAAGCTGTGATTAAAGACACACAAATGTTAATAAAAAATGTAATTACTCTTCATGTTTCTCTTGTTTTCTGAATGCCTACACCTTGTAGCCCAAAGCAAACTCTTTTAATATGTGTATTATTTACTTAAGGTAAATATTCATTGAAGTGGCTGTGCTAATATGTGCTGGGACCTCATTATAGACAGACAATAAAGGCACTTCACCTGATTCCAATCAACCAAACCTGCGTCTGCATGTGTTGAGATGCTGGCAGATGGAATATGAGCTGAGTGACAGTCCAGCGAGGAAGGACAAGAAGATTTATACAAAGGCGGGTTGCCATGTTTCCTTCCGTCTCTCTCTAGCCTGGGAGCCTAATTTATCAGGAGCCTGTTATATGCCACAGAGACCTGCTAATGACTACATTTCCATATAGTGGTCAGTGCTAATCCCAGAGGCCAGACCATAACACTGCACTAAAAGACATTATGGCACCCTACATTCTAAAAGGACCAATAAATACAGCTACAGTTAGAGTCTCCAAATCACATGACCAGGCTTTGGAGGATACCACAGTACCTGGAGTAAACCCACACTGACATGGGGAGAACATTGGAAATCATTTAACATTTTCAAACTGGGGATCTTCTTGCTATGAAGTGACAGTTCAATCTTTGCATTGAGCGAACATGTGCCACTTTTTACACAACTAACTACAACTAACATAAAAAGAAAATTAAAAACCTTTAAAATTGTGTGTTAATTTAAATTAAAATAGTCAGTAAGGTAAAATTTAAGTTTAAATATTGAACAGTTAATGCTTTTAAAATGTTCAAAAAGTCATTTTTAAATTAATACGTTTTCCCAAAAAGTATGTGAATTAATGTGTACTTTTTGTACTAATCAACTGACATCATTCAACATCAGCAGTCGTTGATTTTTCTGGATTTTTCTTTACTTTATTAGTACAACTAATAGATTAGCAAGCCCTAAAATTGCCTTATTTGCTTAATATCGTGGTAGTGACCTAATCCATCAAGCACAAACACGTTTAAGGTTAAGGAGAAAATAACATCTATTATTATGTGACAGGATCCATTACAATCCGATATCAGAAGCATGTGTAAAAAAGCTTTCGTTTGTGCGTCAATAGCAGGAACGTTTCAAAAGCATTTTTGTAGCTTGAGCCGGAAGCTGATTTTTCCATGTCTGTAGTGATACTATAAGCCAGCTCCAGAATGTTCTGACTGTAAAACGGCAAACTCTTTTACGCTATGGAAATGTGACTCCTGATGTAAATGAAATTAATCTGCCAATGGCATGGCAGCGCACATCTGAGAGATCAGCCAGGCGACACCTTATCCAGATCGGCTCTGACGTAACACCAACATCTTGCTGTGGTTGTACACCACCAGGCAGCGTATGAGAGGTGCAGAGAAAGAGCTGGGCTTTCATCATCCTCTGATCACATAAAACCAAAGCAGCTTGGCATGTAAAACACGCAGAGCCAATTGGGCTGATGGCTAACAGATGCGGCAGATAAGATTTTAAGAAAGAAACACATTAAACAAAATCCTTCAAAGACTCTGCATATTACGGCTTTTCAGGAGAGATAGCGTGATGTAGGATGCTATCACCCATGGGTGATGTGTGGATGATAATTTGGGAATATTTTTCAAAAACTTCAGTACTCTAATGATATTCTCTGCTTTTTCTCAAGCAGGCCAGTAATTCTGTGCCTCTCAGATAATTACTGTTTTCTTTGGACCGTGCACATATGCTTTGGCACAGACAGCATGAAAAGTGTGAGAACAAGGGATGATGAAAGACACCCTTAAATCGATATTTAAATGGAAAAGTGTCAAAGGATCCAAATACTTTGAACAGAAGAATGCGGTGATCAGGGTTAAGAAACATGCCATATGTGTCCATGAGAGCAGCTGTCTAGTCATGAGGGCAATAATCATAAAGTAACACATAAATACACACATATATATATATATATACAAACACACATATACATATTATATATATATATATATATATATATATATATATAAAGTGCCTTAATTCAGACAAAAGTTAAGGCCTTTGACAGCGTAAATTCATCAAATGCTTTTTGTAATTAATTTATCAAATTTAAGTTTTTATTGGAACCAAATAATGTGAAGTCTTTACATGGCAAATGTAATTTATTATACATGTTCCCCAAGTATGAAATATATTTTTGTGCACATATTAAAAAAGCATATTGAGAAAACAATAAAATAATCCAAATTATATTTTGCAATGTTGATATATTTGAAATGAGCAAAAATATCTTTTACTGTACACATGTAAGTGTGTGAAAGTGATTTTATTGGCAGTTTCTCATTAAGTTCTGATGGCATTTCCTGTTTATTTTGATGCCATTTCAGATTCTAAAAAACTCTTCTTAAATGTTCAGTTAAAGTCCTTTGGCCTGCTTGGAGGATTCATGAGGAATAGATCGACCCAAAGAAATTATTTCCCTGTCTCAGGGAGAGAAGACCAGTATCCGTATCTTGCACATGCACACTGGTCGATGCTTCAGGCTTAAATTACAATCAGATTAAAGGCAAGCTGCTGAACAGATAGCTCTCTTTTTAAAACCCACTCTTACTTTGCGTTGCTGAAGATAATTAATCTATTAAAACATCATTCATTCAGTCAGCAAATGAATGTCCTGGAGGTGCTACAGGGCTCTATTTAGTACATGCAGTCAATGATTGACGGCTGCTGCTCTGTTCCGCTTCCCATTTACAAGAGTACAAGCTTTTTTTATAAATGACAACCTTCATCTATCTCCACAGTGTGGATGGATTTTTGCATATGCTATGAAGGAGTACTGAAGGGCAGTCATTGAGTAAAGATCCCGTCATTGGTCTAAATTTAGCTGAAAAGTCACTTTACGAGTGAAAAGCTTGATACCTCTTAAATTCCTCTTAAATGTTTACATTTTCCAACGCCATTATTGTGTTTCTTTATAATTTTCAACGGAGTTGGCCCTAGAATGATTTTATGTATTTATTTATTTTGGTCAGACTAAAACTACAGTATAAATTTATAGACAATTTTTCATACCTTATTTTTTTCCATAACACAATTGTATAACAGTGCTAATAAATTAAAAAATGTCACAGAACTAGTAACAGCTTGTGTTGTTTGAGACATAACTGAAGTAGCAAGAACAGGACACGTGAGAGTGACAGACAGAGCACAACTGAGCGTCTGTGACTCTCTGTGTCTGCCGTGACACGACCACTGAGGAAATCAATGACACTGTTGTAGTATCATTACAGCAGTTACTGTGATGGGGTAATACAAAACAGTCAAGTGTCCAGCTGCTGTTCTGCTCATATTTCAGCACTTTGGATCTCTTATTCAACCAGCAAACACTACACCAAAATAACTGTCACACAATATAATTCTGGTTAACAATTATAACATTTACAGAAAAAAATTCTGATTTTATAGATCAAAATGTTATTACTATTTTTATTTTTCTATATAATATAGAAAGTAATTTCAATATTAAGGTGCATTCCTGGCATATATGACACTTCTAAATTGTCCCTAAAATTCCACTCTGCTTATGTGAAGTGTGTGGCAAATGGGTAACAGGAGAAAGTCGGCTCTTATTCCAACAACAAATGGCTGAAAATGTGACTGTTGACATAAGTTGTGAAATCTGACAAGTCGAGGATGGCCAGAAGATGAGACCTCACAGGATTAGAGAGGAGAGCTCTGACAGGTGGTATGTGAGAGTGAAACCCAATTACTAGAGAAAGCTTTCTCTCAAAACATACACACACACACACACTTATCTAAATGTGGACATTCCATAGAATTCTACTGTTTTTATACACAGCTAGTTACAAACAATATAATCTAACCCGTACTCTAAACTTAACTCTAACAGAAACGCTTCTGCATTTTTACAATTAGAAATATTATTTACTATAAAAAAATATTTACTACATTTTTAAAATTGTTTTTACAAATACGGATGTCGCCAAAAGGAGGTTTTGCTCAGATTTGCCAGGTTTTGGGTACACATGTATCCCCCCAATATAAGGTTTAGTAAACCCACACAGGGTTTACTTAACACACAGACAGTGTGGGTTATGGAAAGGGTTCTCTGGTGATTAAGGCTCACCAGAGTGAGCCAGATCTCAATGCATCGCTCTGCCATAAAAGCTTCTCTTCTCACCTGCAGAACCACCAAAACCTTCTAATAGAGAGTCAAACCAAACAGCTGAAATAATAATCAGCAAATGGAGGAAAAATAACAACAGATGTCAAGAGCTGAGCTAAGATGACAATGGGTGCCTGCGAAAAAGTTATTATTCAGTAAGACAACACTAACAGCCCTAACAAAAAGCCAAAAAGACATTGCCTTCCTTCATTTGCCAGGCATTTCGATGGATCTAAAGTCAAACAGCTTCAACCTGAAAATCCTTTATTCACAAACAGACTAAATGGATTTATTGCATCAGTTCTGTCTACTGTCCTTTCAATGGTACACTAAGCTCCTAATGGACAAAAAGTCTCCATAGATTCATTAATATGAAAATGACCGTTTGGGATTAAATTAGCAGTCGCTCCAAATACAAATTGCAGCAGAGTCCCCAGAGCCTGGACTGTAATTGACTGAACTGTGAAAATTCACACATCTCTCCCACCAGTTTAAAGGCCAGAGGAAAGGATGGTGACACATGTAGTGCTGGAGACACAGAGTCTGTTTACTTAAATTTGCTGATTTCTACATAGTTTGCTCCAGATAGTCATTTGTTGTATTTTGCAGTACTACTGTTACGGTGTACAGGTGGAAGACAAGCAAACGATCTCTATTAGTCATACATAGGGTCTGTGATTTGAACAAAGCCATACAATTATTTATACATATTAAACTTACATAAACGATATCTCAAATTATAAGTCTTGGTGAGGATAAATCTGCTATTATTTTAAATTTTTGCTTATTTACAAATTTTTACATTTATTTCATTGAAGCAGGTTGCTTTAAGGTATCCAGATGAACAATATGGCTTTGCAATGTGTGTCTGCACTGTCTATCACAGCCTCCCCCAATAAAGATAAACTGAAGATTGAAAAAAGGTGTGAGAGAAGAGAGTAAATATAAACAAAAACAGACAGAATTGTAATGGATAAAATGATGGAAAAGGAATTTGGGCAAACATGCTATTATAACCTAATCCCCCTCCTTTCGGGTCAAACATAGGGGCGACTGGATTCTGTTAACAGTGTCTCCGAAGAAATAGGATCTGACAGCCATTAAAGATAAAGGCACGTGGAGGTGTTTCATTTTTGGGTTGCTATGAAAGGTAAGATGTGCTGACTCAGAAAGAGAATATGATTATGAGAACTTAAAGATTAAATCTGTACCTTTCGCCTTTGTATCTCCATCTATGTTTGAAACAGTTACTTGCAGTTATTATAATGAGCAAGCACCCACGTGATATAGTAGCCCTCAAAATGAGACCCAACAGCTCAAATTATAAATCATCATTCTGAACTTACCATTGCAAATCAGGGTAAGACAGAAAGATTTGTTTGAACACTGATCTTTTAGATATTTGCTCAATAACTGTTTTATGTTTAGTTTTAACCAAAAAAGGATAGGACTGCCTCTTTTCATACAATTTAAGTAAATGATGCCAAAGCTGTAGTAACATCAAGCTACGAGGTTAACACAAAAACACATTTGACAGTGCTTTTTCATTTTGGAACCTCTCATTACTGCATGAAAACAATCAGCATCAACAGTCTGTTGTGTTAACATTTGTCTGTGTGTTCAACAGAAGGTCATACGCGTTTAGATCGACATGACAGTGTTTAAGTAACACAAGCATTTTCATTGTGAAAAACACTGCAAAAATAGCAAAAATTTGTTAGTGTTGTAATTATTAGTGTTGTATAAATGAAAACAAAATGAAAAGGCACAAAATATAATAAGTATTTATGGTCATCTAACCAGCCTTCCGCTGTGCATTGGTTCTTCTGATTGTATGTGTCAAGGATTCAGTTAATTTAAGGAACTTTAAGAAAAGCAGCACCCAAATTGAGGAACCTAAGCATATACACAGGTCATTGTTTCATTAGCTGCTCATCACAGAGGTTGTGGCCAGACCACCTTATTAAGCTTTTTAAGCAGCACAGGCTGTCAGTGGAGGGTGCTTCAACTGAGAGGAGTCCACTGAAAAGGGCACTATACCAAAGTGTACATTCAGATCACAGTTAAGTACACTTGTTTTGCTCTTAAAAAGGCTTGCTGTAATGTCTTTAGGATGACTTTGTGACCCTAAGAATTGAAGCATTATCAATTATAGAGATCAGCAATTAAAGTGCTCTTTAAAGAAAAAGTAAAAAAGGTAGCTAATGTACTGTTAATGCTAATGTTCATATAATGTTATGAACTGAGTAGATATTTGCAGCATAAGGGAAATGCTATTGGATGCTGTTGGATGCTATTGGCCTGGAGGTCAAAGCTTGGATGGTTCTCAGGTATATCGATTGAGTGTGTGCACAGGGAGCTTGTGTCTAAGTTTGAAATATTATTTGAGAGACATGTCCTAGGATCTCCCCAGCTCTGGAACTCACAGTATTTATGTATGATGCACCACACTCTGCAGCAGGTTAACTAGAAGGTAAGATTTCATGACCATATAATGAATGCAGCATGCACAGGCTTTGAGATAGTTGAACTTTCAGCCTACCAAGTTTTTTGACTTAAAATAAGATGACATTGTGCTCAAATTTCTGTTTCTGTTTAGTATAAAGTTTAACTTCCAGCCAGAACTATGAAATACTGAGGTATTCTGCATTGACATTGGGGTTCTGCCACTAACCCACTTTATTAATCAGACTAAATTTAACAGTGAAACCTATCTGGTAAGGGGCAAAACCCTCTTACCAAAAGTAATGTGGCACACTGGAAACCATCATTACTTAACAGATTGCATGCTTAGAATTTTAATTAGAGGGGCTACTGTTTGCACTGATCAATCCACAAGATCATCCCAGGTGATGACAGTGAGTATGAAGGATGTGACAATTTAACGTATATCACACCACTGTTTATATATATATATATAACTGTCATTGTACTTGCACTGAAAGGAAAAGCTGAGCCAGAATATCACAGACTTGGGAGTGGCTTCTTTTGACTTGGCCAAAAACATCCTACCAACCCCCAAAATGTTAAAACCATTCAGAATACCTTAGCAACCATACAGCCACTACCCACAAGACTACAGCATCATAGTGGCAGGTTGCACACAAAGAAACGTAGCTTGCATTTAAAAAAAAAAGTGTTAAAATCTAGTTTCAAAATCAAATCTAAAATCTTTGCAAGCTCTTTGCAAGGCCTCTTGCATTCACACAGTGATCAGCATTCTCCAGTCTAACAGGTGCTTTTTGCCATTTCAAACAAAAACAGTGAGGCATAGGTTCTATAAATTACACATCTTTTCCACTAAACACCTCTAATGCTGCTAAATGACTCCTCAGAAAGAGTGTAAGACATCACTCACAATCCAGCCTTAACCTTAAACCTCTCCAACACCACAAAAAACATTTAAGAGGCAGCAAATTGGGCAGGCAGAAAGCTAGACGGGTAAGAGAGATATATCGCTTAGAAGTCAAGGGGGCGTGAAGAGTGGAAAAGTTGCTCAGAGAATGGTTAAACCAAAGCTCAATTTGTGGCATAATGTTGATTAACACAGAAAACAAAAACTGGTCCCCACATTATTATTAATGTTAATATCATTAAAAGCAAAAAAGAGTGGTTAGGTAACCTTTTCAATTAACATAAAATTGTAATTTTTAAGTAAAGCACGTCTTAATTTTCTGCCATTATCGATTGAGATTAACATATTTTGAACTGGGAACATTTAACGCATATCACACCACTGTTGTGCACCAACCTTGGCGTAAAGTACAGTATTTAGACAAGGGAGATATGAGCCAGTGAGACAGGTGAAATAGCAAGTGGGCTTAGAGAAAACGTGTCAGTTCATCCATCTGTCTGTATGTGAGGGGAAGGTGGTCTCGAGACAGCACTTGGCATTTTTATCACCGATAAAAACCATTTTGCCTAAGAGCAGGTGATGCAATACATGAGGCCCTGAGAGCAAGACTATTCTTTCGTCCCTTTAAGACCAACACACTCAAGCCTGCTTTACAATCTAATCTGTTCATGTAAAGGAAATCAATAGAGATTGTCAATCTTTGGCAAAAGAGAAAAAGCACTGACCTATTACAGTGCCCCCTGCTTTATGTAAGACAAACAGATGCATCAAAGCGACGGCACGCAATTTAAAATACGAAATAAGGACAACAGTCAAATTATAAAAGTCAAATTAGCACATTAAAAAAAACTGTCCTTATGCACATATATAAGTGCATCCACATTTCTAATTGGCATTTAATTGTTATTTCCTTTCATTTAAGGAGAAAGAAAATCATCACTTTTTAATTTGAATGTAACAGAGCATAAACATAACCTATACATATGGGGACAAAATTAAAACCTCAATTAACCCTCTGCAAATTACAACTGCTTCTCCCAGCACTTCTCACTGTCATCTGAGGGATTACTAATGTCCTCAGCATCTGGGCCTCAAAGGGGGAACACACAGCATTCTGGGTTATTGTTTTCTAACGATAGCAATAAGGCCACAGTGTACATTTAAAAGGACCTGTACTTTAAGTCATGTGTGCTAGAAAATAACCACATATTAAGTGTGGATATACGAGCAATTTAAGTATAATGAAAGGAACAACACAAATGTATAATGTAAACAAATAAAACTAAATATCACTAAATGTTAGTTACTGGTACACAGTTGTAATGTACATTGTTGTGTTACACTTAACAAATGTTAGAACAAAGAAACAAATAATAAAAAAATCTGTCCTACCCTATTATTTACCAATATAATTAGAACTTTAGAACTTACCTCAAGATGTTCAAGAATATATGGGGGGTTGGTCATGCCCAGGCGAAGCATTGCTCCCTCTGGTATTTCCTTCACCAGTTCCCAGAGCAGAGATGGCAGGTCGGTGCCAATATCTCTGCCATACGCTCCAGTGTCCTCACTGGTCAGCCAGATCTCACAAACACCCTCTGCAAGAAAGGAAGATCGCACTTACTGCTTTTCCAAAGTGAGCCATGTAAACACACTTGACTGGGGTGAGTTAAAGGCACAAGTGAAGACATAAACTGAACATAAGATCTGTTCTAAAAAACCTTCTAACTGCCTTCTTGCAAGCCAAGCCATGTCTGGTAAAGTGTTTTATATTTTTATGTGCCAGAAAGTATAAATAAGGACTAGTTAAACTAACTAAACATTAGCTAAATATTTCACGCACTTTGTGTGTGTATGTGTTATTCTTTTTTATACTTAGATTGTTGAACTGTTTTAAAACATTCAACTTTAAATTCCAACTTAGGTTCAATTTTAGTTAGGAGCTTTCTTAGCTTCCTTTACAGGCCAGAAACAGCTAGGAAATTCACTTAGCAACAGAGCACTTGTCAATTACAACTGACAAGTGTCATTTAGTACCCAAACTGAAACCACTATCAAGGCTCTGGCCAAGTAAGCACAAATTCTGCTCTAACACCTTGGACAACAGCAGCAGATATATTTCAACCTCTGTGTATTATTTCTTGTTTTCCACAACAAGCATGACAACCAGTGAATGAGGAATGCTTCCATGGTGGGTCACAACCTTCTGAGCTTTCCTAAATGGATGGTAAGAGGCTTAATAAGGGGTCTTTGACTGGGCATCATCATCCGGTTGAAAAACGCCTGATGTCTGGCACTTAATTTCATGTCCACACATCAAACCCAAAAAGCTTCGTTGGACAAGACTTAATACACAGTGATGTCGTTAGTGACAGCACAGCCATTATGACACTGGTCACGGCAAACCCTCTGAGCAATAAGGAGCGTGTGCATGCAATTATAATTGAAAGGAAGTCAGCGTTAAGTCCAGACCTGCTCAGATCAAGATCATTAGCAGCGGTGCTGATGGGTGGCCTTCAGCCTCCATTATTAATCTACTGCCAGAGAATGGAAAATGAAGGTTAGCACTTACTGAACATCACCTGATCATTATAATGCCATTGTCTTTTTCCACTACCATCTAAAACATTCAGATTGCAGAAATGGATGTTTCAGAGTTGCTTCATTGACTTGCAGGGATCAAAATGAATCTATAGTATTAAAAGAACTGTGTGTTTCAGACTGAATCTGAGAGAATACGGACAGATTGTGAGTAAACACACAGAAAGAGAGAAAGAGACAGAAAGAGAGAAAGAACTTTAACTGCAGGAAAAGTTTAGGTATGCTGCCCAAGACTTACCCAAAATGACAGAAAGAGTTATCTTACTAAGAAGTGATCAATTACGGCCCTTATAGATTTAACTTTCTGTTATGAGGTTATCAGGGTTATTTAGTGGTTCTCAGAGTTATGACACAATCTAATAATATTGTGTGTTAATAGATTGTGTAACAGATTGTGTTACTTTACTATATAACATTCTATTAGTCAAGTCATGCTATGCCTCTGGATGTACAGACAAGACAGTAAATATGTAGAGATTTTAATGCCTTTATTGCATTTCACATTTTAACATTTGCTCCATTAGAAGCCTTATACCTCTGTAGACAGTCCGTGACAAAGCAGCCAACTAGGTTTTTGAAAGCAGAAAAACGTAAAGGTTGCTATGACACCATTTTACCTTAAACCACTTAAAGCCCTGGTGGAATCATTACAGAAAGCAGACAGAAAATGACCGTTACCAACACTTCTATCCTGTGGTGGATACTTTAATCTTTAATAGGGAGGGGTTAAGCTGCGCCACAGATTTTAAAGTGAAACATCTCAGAGCCTTCAGTTCACAGTAAGCACAGGTGAGGCGATAATGAGAATGTTACATGCTGCCCACCCTCACAGGACTCAGTGTAGCAGCAATATTTCTACAAACACTGTACCTCTCTCACACACTCATGTGTAACGAGACGTGCATGCATACATGTGACTGAACAAGAGACTGCTCATGCTCAGCATTAATTATCAATGCAACACCTATTCTTTCTGCTCAGTTACGTGTTCTATATTTTACTGCACAGCTTTCACTGCGACTAGACTTGTCATGTAAAATGCCATCTTGTTAAGAATATTGAATGGAACAATTATAATATCTGTAATTCAAATGAGACTAGCTGCTACTGTACATATTTGTGGCCCTCGTTTACTACTGCTGTAAGAGCTGCAATCAGTAACTTTATTCCATTACCATAATCTCTGTGAAACCTTGCTCAGTTTTTTATCATTACCTTCCTTGTTGACACATGTCACTAAATCGGACCCGTAGTTCTAATCCAAACAAATGTTTAAATCATTTAATTTGAGCCTCTCTCAAATTAAATGATTGGTTACATTTGAGTCTGTAACCAATCGTAGTTACAGACTGCAGCTTTAGCATGCCAGAAGAGAACTAGCCCACCCTGCTAAGCCTGGTTTCTCACAAGGCTTTTATATATCACTGGAGGTTTGGTTCCTTGCCACTGTCGCCCTGTTGGCTTGCTTATTGGGAGACTGCTGACATTAGCTTAGAACATTCGCTTTGTACATTGTGTTAATTAGCATTGTTTATAATTTTAATTAGAATTTTCGTCCTTTTTTCTTTAATGTTGTTCCTAAATTTTCTTTCATTTTTCAGTTTCATTTCTTCATTGTTAAATATTGTTGGATATTTTTCATTTGTACAGCTCCTTTGTAACAATGTGCCAACGTGCCATGGACAACAGTAAAGGATCACCTACTAACTATGATGAAACACAGGAAAGGGTCTAAGAAAACTGTCCAAATGACACACTTGGAAAAGAATGTTTATACTGCATATAAGGATTTTAAGAAACCTCTTCAGTATGCCTGCTATCAACAGGCAGTGACCAAGACCATGTTTAACCTATTTTACAGGGGTCTCACCTATACAAGCAAGGGCCATTATGTTGACGGCAATAAATGCAAAGTATTTTACATAGCAAAAATTCAACAGTCATGAACCATGGTCATATGCAATAACGTAACCTCACAAAGCAGAGTCAATTAACCCAACTGACGCAGCAGGCGGCTGTCAGTAAACATGCACTCAAAACAGGATGCACACCCGGCCCAGGCACATTTCCATTATCTGAACCCTCATTAAACTTGCTCAATGTTGTTCTGCCACACTCAGAGCACATGCTCATGTGCTCTTTCCAGTGCAGGCACGAGTCATGTATTGATGTCATCCTTATATAGGCCAATTCCCTTCTCCAGCAAAAGAGAAACAGCAGAGGGGAAAGAGTAAGCCAGTGAGGTATGGAAACAGGAGTGGCATGGAAAGTGTTACCCTGCTGTGGACAGGGAGTGGTAGACACCAGCAGCTTGAATATATGGAAGTGAGTGTCGTGTCAGGAAACAGCTGGATTTAAATTTCTAATGGACCAGTGCAGGCTACAGTCCTGCCTTTCCTGCGCAGGACTCTTTCTCTGTCCTTTTTGTTTTGGATCTGTCTGATGCTGGCCCAACTCTGCAGGAAACCCAAGGTCAACTAGCTTGTGTATGGCAAACAGTGGCTGAATCTGACAATTCCAGCCACTGTGTCATTGTAGACTATCTGGGAGCTTTATGGGAAAATGATACCACGTTATAGCTCAAACACCTATGGCTACACATCTCGCTTTCGCTCTGCGTGGCATGTGTTATCTAAATCTGGCTGCGCAAGGTGCATTACAGCAGCCTTGTTTTCTCATTCTTCACCTAGTCTGAATGTTGAGAGGAAGCTGCTTGGAGCTCATCAGCTCAATGGGACATTTAGTAACTGCATTGTAGAGGGCAGAATAGTGTTAAAATGATGCACTCGACACTTAAAAGGAATGTTTCAAGCAGCAAGCAAAAATAAAGCTATATTGTTAATTGGCTTTTAAAACACTAATCTAAAGCTGTAAAAAAGTGTTTCATCTTTCAAGCCCAAGAGTGTGGAAAATTAATATCACTTAATGCGTTCAAAGTTGTGTTGTGCAAACACAGTAAAGTGCTTGCTCTGGATTGAAGAGCAGAGCTGAAGTGGAGCTGTGCTGAAGTGTTAGGTCTGTGCTGGAACCAAGGACAGTCAAGTCCTCACCTTGCTTACCTGATACAATGTCTCCAGTCATACAGTGACAAGATGGTACCTGAGTCTGTACCTATTCTTAAACCACTCTGCATACTTCTGCTGGTCCGGAACCAGGAATTGCTAACATCAGAAGGCAGGTGGTGGCATAACTGTTGGACTAAACTAAAACAAAACAATTTGATTGCCGCTACATCCGAGCTTTTCAATGTGGCATGTGATCTGCACAGTTAGCCAATGGAAGCTCAGCTACTTTATTTTCCCTATTCATCTGAAAGAAATGTGATTTGAAAACAAAAAAGAAAAATGATGATTCTGAAAGGGAAAATTAGGTTACTCATTCTCCCTCTAAACATCACCAATACATCTATGTGGGTTTCCATCAAGACCACTCTAGCATTGTTTTTAGTAACCCCCTCTCCACCTCTGTGTGCCGAGTTCTCCCTCCTCTACCTATGACTAGCATGCTAGTTACAGACAGGAAACCATGGGGCAGTGTCATCATTTACTTATCATTTACTTTTTCAAAGTCCAGGCTGGTTTTGTGGAGAGTTTTCACCAATTCATTAAAATGATCTCATCTATTGTTCAAGAACCAATAAACCTTCTTATAAACCTTTATTAACACGTAATGGGGTCGGAAGTTGTTATTCACATGAATAACAACTTGGTCTATTCCTCACAGACATCTATCATGTGGCTTCAAAATGGACAACTACAATGATACTTATGACTTTTTGTGATTTTTGAACTTAACAGACTTTCATAGAAAAAAGCAGTTAGAACACTTTTCAATCAGAGGCGGTATTATCATGGCCGCCTCTAAATTTTCTAAGCACAAACAAAGTCTTTCATCATTACCATCACCTTCCTTCCACTCCACATGCACTAAACGTGCAGAAATCTGCTTAACACTGTAAATATAGACACAGGGTGACAAGCATTACTAATGGTTTAAAATGCCAGATTCCTGTTCTGTCACAATACCAGGCATCTTCAAACATAGATTGCACAGAACTACTTATGTATGAATTTGCAAGGTCTTGATGTTTTAATGTACACCCACTGTTTGCATTTTGGTGTGTCACACAAAAGCTCTATTCTGATTCAACACGGACTATAATTATTAGCATTGATGTGCTGTATAAGCAGGACACACAAAAAAGCTTTTTATTAAGAACATGTTCAAAGGGACAAAAGATGATGTGGAAATTAACTATAACAGGAATACATTGTGTTATTAACTGTGTTAATAACTGCTAAAGTTCTTTTTAAAAAAAACAGCTGCATTCAGACACAGTTAAATAGCTGCTAAATGCATACCTGTGACCGCGCATCAGTTAAATTCTATCAGCTTGTAGAAAAATTGTTTATTATAAATGATCTTGTTTAAAAAAATCTTCACATAACTGAAGCACACCCCGCAGCGTTAGTCTGGTTTCACACTTCTGGTGTGTTTGCATTCATCATGTCATCACCAGCGTTCATGTAGAATGCACGGAAAACACAATGCCACTTATATTTTTGTTTCTTTGTAACTTTGGTGTTATGCCCGAGTCAGGGCTGCTGTGAAACGGTTAGAATACAACCAAACTTCAACTTTTCCAGGTGGACTCCTGTGCCCACTTGACAGCTTTCACAATTTTTATGTTAACCATTTTGAACTAAACTGCCTGTGTGAAAACACCTAAAAAAGAAAGAAACTCTCAGGTTTATGATGTCATTCATCAGAGCTGGAGAGAAGAGTAGGACTGAAGTTGTGGCTTAAGTCTTTGTCAGACAGTGCCTTTTTTAAGACACTGTACTAAATACAGCTAACAAAACATCATTACAGGGTAAAAGACCCTTTTATATAATAAAAATGGCCTGACAGTCTTTAAAATTTATCATTTCATCACAGCTGATAGATTTGTCTCTATTTGTCCAATAGGATGTACAGTACCATCTTAGAAGAGGTTCCTTGGGCCTACAACATTTTAGATGTCTCCATTAGCTGAGACAATCAATATGTGCAAAGCTGGAGGAACCATTTGAAACCCTTTGCATTAGAACATCTGCTCCATGTAAATGGCCATTAACATCTCCAAAAACAGAAGCTTCTGTGTAAAGTTTAGATCAGAGGACTATAAAAACTTAAGCCTCCACACTAACATATCGGCCACCAGTTTCTTCATCTCTCAGCAGAGGTCCTTCTCACAACAAAACTCTCTGTGCCATTTTGAAAATGCACCACTGGGCAATGCATTTCTATTTACTCAGTTACAAGGCATTTAACTGGCTAAGAAACGCACATTGCTCTGCAATTAGCATAAAAATAAGCTGTGATAATTAGCACTGAATTAAATATTAAAGTATAAACAAGTGCGTATGTGTGATGTTGCAGTGCATTTACAAGTGAATTAGTGTGTCCTTCAGCATGTGTATATTTCTTTTTACTAGATCAGACATCTTATTAATCATTGTCGTACTGTTTTAAAGTGTGGTTATCATGCAAGCAAAAGTGATTATCTCGTAATTAAGTGAATCTTAAACCCTTTAGTTATGTTTTAGTTAAGTATTATGTTTTCAAACGGTAAAATAGAAACTAATTAAAAACTTTCTAAAAAAGATGGAAATTACTTTTTCCCTAAAATAGTCAGTATCACCTTATGACAACTCATGAATAAGTCTAATTCTAAAATGCTTCCAGATCAGCAGTGTACGGAGTATGAAAAAATGTGTGAAACTTTAATGAAATTATATGCAATGTAAGTAATATGTTAAGTATTTGATTGAATGTAGTAATTTAATTATTTTAAGTTATCAAATAAAACCCTCATCTTATATAGGACTTTAAGAAGATTATAAGTCTTCAAGAAGCTATATGATAAGAAAATGATGAGAAAATGTCAAGTGTATGATTTTGCAAATTCTAGGTAAACAGTGACTACATTGAAGATGCTAAAATATAATAGAGTTTATTTTCAGATTTTTTTGGGATGTTTTAGTCACAACATAATTCCCACAGTTATCATTAAGTTATTCCATGATTTTGATGGTTTTACTTATAATCTAAAATGTGAAAAATTATAAATAAAGAAGTGATCCTAAACTTTTTACCAGTAGAGTAAACCACAAGTGAATATGAATTACAGAGGTTTTAACATAGGTGTGGGATGTTCTTTGGCAAGTAAAGGAATATTAATGGTGATAGTAATATGTTAAGTAATATTGTTCATCAGCCTAACTGTAAATTGTTGATTGCCAAACAATGCATCAACTTGTATACAACAGATGTGTGATCTGAGATGTGCATATATCAGCGTTTGTACAGTGATGTGCATCACAGGTCATTTAAATTACTGTCCATTTAATGAGCCTACAATTTCCATGCAGAATAAAGTTATCGAAGATACACAAAATGCAACACAGAATGAACACATTCTTACTTCATAAGAACATGAAGTAAGAATATTTAAGGTCAGATAAGTTTGACTGTCTAAGAATGTGATCCATAGAGCCACAAATTCAATCAAGCCTTTATGAAATGTGTTCCCAACAGTGTTGACAGGAACAGAAACAGTGTTGACAGGCCTCAGAAATGAGCTCTAAGCTCGATTCATCCCTGACCTTTAGCATACAGCTTCCTCGACCTAAACACTGGCCCAGCCTATTCAAACTGCTGACATCCTTTCTTTCAGCCTGCAACACTGAATGCCTGCCAAGCATTCTCTCAGATCGATTCAGTCCAAGAGAGTTTTACAACACAGCCATGAGAAAACCAGAAGGTCCAACCGTCTGAAACTGATTTCACTAGAAAGCAAACTAAATATTTACTTAAAACTCAATTAACACATAACATAAACTGAAGTTGGTTTAAAGATATGCTGTATGTTTTTAGTATCTGAAGTGATTGAAGATATAAATGACAGGGTCAGTGTTGCTGTGTGTGTCTGTGATACGCAGCACAGTAACATTTAATTCCCTCTATTTCCTCTTTAATTTGCTATCACATATTAGAGCAGGAAATTGAATTATAAATGATTTGTCACCCCTGTCTTAGGCAGGGGTGGAGGTAAGCTGGATGAAAATTCAAACTTTTTGTACTCATTCAAACAGACAGATTTGTACTTAAAAGAATAAATAAAATATAGAAATCGCATAGACTGTACCAAATAACTGCCTCTTGTTGAGAAATGTCAAAAGAGAGGTCAGCTGCACAAGCCCAGGGGGTATGTTCATATTGAACAGCTCAAATCAAATACTTTTTTAATATAAACAGAAGTCTCAGAAAGCTTGAAATCAATACAGAGATTCAATAAAAATGTCTTTCAATCCATGTCAATTTAACTAAAAAATTAAGATTGCAAATTTTATCTTACAGGAATATGAACCAAAAACATGACGACTTACCTTGTTCGCAAAACACATACACCAAAACATTATCATCTATAATGAGAATGTCTCTTTGCCTATTACCACCTCCTATCGACGAGCAATAGCTACTTATGGTTTTACTCATGGTTAATTTATATAGATTTACACTTTGATCATCTGCATTGAACTGGATAATCACAGCAGCTGTCCGGACATCATTTGATCTTAAGGAACTGGATTGGCAAAAGCTGTTGGAATCATGTTTGAATCTCACATGTATGTAGACATGACCAGCATTCCACAGATTACAAACTCCTCTGATTTCACAAGATAATCAAAGCCAGAGCTTTAAAAGGAAACGCTTTCAAAGAGATATGCAACACCACACAGGAAATGACCACCAGGCCTGTGTGAGTAATAGTCAGTGGTGACATACTGGAACCATACTGGTAAATGTAAAGATCACAGACCACCTGTGATCTTTTAGATAAAAAGGTCAACAGAACCTGAATCTGTTGCCCACAATCTCTTAATGCTTAAAGAGACAGTTTACAAAAAAAAGGAAAACTAAAATATAATCAATAAAATCATCATTCAAATAGTCATCATTAATATATAAAATGTCATCTTTTTTCTACTATGGAACATAAGAGGAGACAGCTTTCAAATCATGTGCATGTTAGTGCACATTCAAACATGTTACCTCAAGACACGCAGCACCACATCTGGTGAAGTACTTTTGTTGGTACATCTTTTAATGTGATGCTCTAAATGTTTTAAACTTGACACAGGCGTAAATAAGATTTGAGAGGTACAGCAGAAGGAAAACAATTGAATTTGCATGGTACTTTTTTGTCCTTTTTGTCCCTTAACAGTTTCAGTAAAAAAAACTCACTATCAGGAGGTTTAAATCGAGTCACAAAATCCTGGTCTGTTTTTTTTTCATCTCAACAGAGGTGAGAAGAAAAAAATGAATAGGATTTCTCTCTAGCTTTGACAGAAATAGGGAACAAGAGTACAGAGGGAGAGGGAGATAACAACCAATGTTCTTCTTTAGCTGCTGCATGCAAAGCATTGTGGGAAGCTGGCTTCCCTTCCCCTTTTGCAATACAATCGTCTGACTGCAATGACTGAGGGTAAATTAGCTATACCCTTGACTATTCACTACCTGGAGCAAGTTCTTTACTCTGCACTAAGCAGAGCATAGGATGAAGGCACAAAGCAGCAGCTGCTGAGTGCTGGGCTGGACAATGAGGCCTATTAGCGGGCTTTAAATAGGAAAAGATGCCCCCCTTCACAAATCCTTCTGCAGGTCAGTGAAAGAAGCGAGTTTGGCAAGAGGTAGATTGTGTTAGAGGACAGGAGGGGAGTGGGGAGGGTTTTCAATACTTCTGTGAGATCTGGAAACAAGTCGTAGAGCTGTAATTTTCACTGCTGCAACAGCAAGGACACAGTCCTTTCATTAGCCACTGCGAACTGAGCCTTTCCAAATTAGTATAGTTATTAATAATATACTTATAAATTAATATATTATAATACTTTTTTCAAGTAGTGCTGCCAATGCAAAATTTGTCAATTTATTGAGTGGCTGTCAATTCATTGCTATGTGCAAAGATATTCAATAACAGTATCAATGATAATTATTACTAATATAATTAATAAAAATGACATTTTTAATTAAAATGATAATTAATAATAATTATTTTGTTAAAGGTGCATTAAGCAATTATATTATATTATATATATATGAAAAGGTGGATTATACAGATCACCACAACTTTATAGATGGCATATGCATTAGCCGTTAGTCTTGCCTGTGCTGCATAGCATGTTCGATATTTGGAGGCGCAGCAACGGAGGGAGGGGTGTGTGTTTGGGTTTCAAAATTGCTAATGCAAATTTATATAACCATACTGAAAACACATGAAAGTGAAGCACTGTGTGCACTTTTACCATTAATGTATCATTATAAAAAATGACTAAGCAATTCTCCAGGATTTACAGTCACAAAATCTAAAGGTCGTCATTAAAAACACATTAGCCCAATGCCCCTACAATGAGACTAAGACCTAGTGTGCAACATACAGTAGAGTCATCGCTGGCCCCTCTATGCGATTTTGGGACACACATATTTAATGACTAAGAAGAAATTAGACAAGGTCATCCACAGACACTGTTAGCTCCAAAGAAAAAAACAATTATTCAGGCTTCTGGCTAGGACGCTTAGGCTACGTCTGACCTTCTAAGGGACTCTCGTCCCCTCTGGCCTGTGGTTCTCTTTCTCTCGCACATTTTTCTGCCCACAGATGGAGAAAGGAAGAGTTTGAGGGCAAATGTCAACAGCACCAGTGGAGAGATGCTTGAAAAAGAAAATGTGAAGGGGGATTCAAGGGACAGCAGTGTGCAGAATGAATAAACAGAGAATGAAGCGATTCGCATGATTATCCAGAACCCGCTCTGGGAGAAAAGCTCTCTGTGAAGAAGCCCTGTTGTGTTGTGCTTAAGGACATGCTATTCTCATTCAAGAGCATCTCCCATCATTCCAATTACTTAGAGACATTTCTCCCAGACAATTAATGCTAATTCAAATTGGGTCTGTGTGCTGAGAAAACCACAGTCTGCTATACCAAGACTTTCAAGTGCTTCTCATACAAACCAAGGAGGTCTGATAAGATATCGGTTAGCATTCCCTTTAAACTCAAATGAAACAGCTGACAGATGCAGGGTCTATCAGATGTACTAAATTCAAAACTCATCATCATTGCTCATGGCTGCTCAGTTCTGTAGCCGGTTGTGGTCTAATCACCTGAGCAAGAAATGACATGCAGATAATTGCTTTGGGCCCACTGTGAATTAAAGTGAGGACAATTCTGAATGGCAGAAAGCACCTTAAGAATGCAATCCCAAGCCTTTTACTAAAAACTATCTTAAGAAATCAAATAATAACATGCAAGACTAGAAATGTCACTTATAATTTTCGTGTATTCCAAGTAGGAAAAGCTTAAAGCTTCATTGGAAATCACACAGAGTGGAGAAAACTGTAGTGTGTATAAAGCGCATGGAGAAGTTGTGTAATGTAAACTTGTTGGTTTAAGTTCAACAAAATGTTTACAGAACAGGCATTAGCTTTACGCTAACCACTGCTAATCACGGTGACTGGCATTGGAATCACTTTGAGCTTTAAGCAATTTTGCAAATGTTTGGCAAACACAAAGGCTAATTTTTTTGTTTGTCCAAGGCCCTTGTGACTAATGAAAAGTGTGCCTTGATTAGAGCCCACTGATTAGTCTCCATTTCAAGTAAATTTAATTACCTGTCACTTTTTCTCTTTTATCTCCGTATGTCAATATATAAATGCCTTCAGCTTAGAGATGATGACCGCAGCTGGGTTGGCATCATTTTCTTGAGAAAACCTTTCTCCCTTACACTTAACATGCATTATACATGCTTCCTACAAAATAAAATCAAAACCAAACATGTCGACACTGATTGTTGACATTCACTGGAGAGAATAGTTTTTCTTAGTTAAACTAATCTCAGATTCGCAGCTGTAAATTATGTCATACTAATTACCACACAATTTAATTGCTGTAATAAAAAAATCATTTAGAACAACAATGGTTGTGGTAAGGCTTTCCAGGCTCAAGGAATCCTCAGAAGCGGATTAGTCTCTTTAAAACAATAATGCTTAAAAATGTACTTAAAATCTTTAGCTCCTTTCTTTTTAGCATGTATCTCTAGATTTTTAACCATTTACAGGGCCATTTGCAACCAAACTAGCATTATTCACATTCATTTAAAAAACTCAATGTCTCCAGAGAAGCAGGAGATGCAATTAAGCCAGCGGCTAGAATTCCTCAGACCTTGTCTTAATTCTTTAATCTAATCATTCATTAGCATGATTTATGAGCTCAGGCCATGAGCAGGAAGCATGTAAAAAGAACTGAGAGGGTGAACTGTGGACGTAAGCAAGAACTCCTTCATCCACTTTTCTTTAGAAGCTTCAAGCTTCACCTCCCAATACAAGCCAATGTGGAAAAAGTGGACTGTAGAAATGTGCCTCCAGGTTTGGGGGACTTTGGAAAGTACGTCTGTTCATGATCGAGGGGCAGGCGTTTGCTAGTATGCGTGGATCTTCTGATGATGAGACAAGCCTGCACAGGCAAATAAGTTCTGATTAAATTCATTGATTTGTTAATGTTTAATATCAGCTGTCAAGTAACTTATTGTTGTCCTCTCTGCTCCTTTACCCAGAAGCATCTACACCGAATCGCCCATCTCCTAATGAGAGGAAACTGGTAAAGTTTTTTTCAATTTTATTTGATTTTAATCTCCTTATCCTCTGTTAATTTTTTCCACCATCTGGAGTACACACTACTTAATAAGAAGCTTCCCAGAAGAGGGTTTGTTTATTCATTTTGTTAGCTGGTTATTAAGGTCTGAGCTATAAACTTTATATACACTGACATTTATGCATTGAGTTAATGTGCATGGTTAACCCTCACGCGCGAGTTCTAAATTTTCAGACAGACCCCCATGCATGAATTTTTTTTGCAATTTTTTAAACATTATTTTGCAATGAATCACGTTCCAGTAACCATGGAGACGCAGTAGGCTTGCCGCTTGACGTTACACAGTGGCGTGCTGCAGCTTATATAAATATGTATATTTCATACAAAATATTTATAAAACTTAAATACACAGTTAAATGATTCCGATCTTTCCAAATTATATTTTCTGATTGTTCAATGTGTGCAAACTTTTATAATGATCATGTTAGACGATTGGTAAGTACACTGGTAAGCACTGCGATTTGTCCAGGAGACAGACCTTGCTGAATATAAAACATGCTCATCCACTTCTTTTGAAACAAGTGTCTGGCGAACTGAGAGAGAAATAGAGTAAACTTTATAATTACCTACTTAATCGATTGACAGGAATAAAACATAACCGCATGTTGCTTGAAAGGTTTGTTTTGCCTGCATTATGTATAAACTGTATATATTTTCCTATTACTTCTGTGATTGCGCAATGAAATATGAAATGTAAAAAATGTAAAATAACAACGTTTTGTTTGAAAGATGCTTTTGCCTCCTTTTCATTAAAAGTATAGGCTATATATAGAAGTAAGCACTATGTAGAAGATGGTATATATGAAAAGCGCTATACAAATAAATGTTTTGAGTTAAAACATTTGAGTTAAAACATTTAAAACATTCATGAGTTAAAATTGAACTTATATATGTTTATTTCTGGTATTTGTGTTTCTATTTATCTGTAATCATGCAACATAACTTGAAATGTAAAAAACAAATAAACATTGCTTGACTGAAAGCGCTAACAACTGACACATAATAAGCGGTGAGAGATTCGCCCTCTCGTTTACCGCCAATTCCTGGTTTAAACACAGTTTGAATTTAGCAGGTGGTCACGTGACCACTAAACACCGGCGTTCATTGTACGCACCTGAGCCCAGCCAAGAATGATTACACTGGTGTGATTGTACGCGTCAAAGGGTTAATATGTTTGCCAACTAAGTTATGAAGTTACTTGCTCTCTTAGCCATTTCAGAGAAAGATCATGTAAACAAATTTCTTAACTCTACTTAAACAACAGCCTCGAAGTCGTGTTCATATCATTGTGATCATTGTAACTAATCTGGATGGATGCCCCTCAGATTTTTATCACAGTCTAAACTTTGCTTTGTCACTATTGGGCTGTTTTCAGAGCCAATAAAACACCAGGAGAGCACTTCAAAATGTGAAAAATATGTTGTTCTAAATTATTGATCGATGGAGCACACACACGTGACCTTTCTTCACGCACACACACTAAATATGATGTTTTCTCTTCAGTGTACTCACAAATAGGCTTAAATGGAAGGTGCTGGACCATGAAGACGGCAGACAGGTTGGCAAAACCTTGCCAAGGTGAGATTGGCTGAAGTCAGTGCCTCCTGTGGCTACTATGCTCTTGCAGCACCCACTAAAAGCCTGCAGCTCAGCTTCCAGGACCCCCGCAGCGTCAATCAGCCAGCAATGTCTGGGCCTTTCCTCTACCTGTCAATATCAACTATCCATAGCAGTCTCATTTTATCATTCTACTTCTCTCTCTTTCTACCCCTCCATCCCATTAGCCATAAATATTGCATGTTGAGAAGGGGTGTTTAAACTGGATGAATAGCCGGTAAAATTAAAGTTGGCAAATGGATTAATGGCAGAATGGGGTTCCAGGTGCGTGGTGGGCTTTCTGAGGGATCTCACGTCAGGGACCTGTCAGTCAACAGAGTATTAACAACCGGTTTGTGGCACAGAAGGAGCTTATGTAGAATTTCCCATTAAAAAACAGCACAAAAACAGACATGCCCATTTAGCATTGGTCAAACCTATGGCATGGTGTGAAAAACAGTTCAGGCAAAACAGTGGAACAGTCGGTATCACTCACAACAACAATCTGCAACATCAACCGAAAACTCACACAGATGAAAAGTAAACTTGCATTAAGGGTTTGCAAGAAGCTAGATCAGATCTTGAGAAGTCGAGACATAAAAGGTTGTTAAACATTTCTATATATTACTATAACATCTCTCATATGATTTCTCTATAATTATGTTGCGAAGTGAGCAATATGGCCTGTGTCAAAGATTATTAATGTCCTACTGAACTGAATTTAAAACAGCAGCTACGGATATCATCTCAGGCCAACGACACCAGTCACTGCAAACCTGTGGCGTACCTGCGTGTTTGTGCAACAGACACTTACCCTACACCATCTGGAACAAAGCAAAAGCCTTCAAGCTCTCTTAATGTATAATTTTCGCTTTTAGTGAGACTGCTGGCATTTAGCCTAAAGTCATGCTGATTGGCCCGAAGTCCTGCTGACCACAGAGTAAGGCTGTGTACAAGACAGAGAGAGAGCGAGACACAGATCACAAGAATATTAGACTGTCACAGAAAGTCAGGCACCAAAGGAGTCGCCTCCAATATTTCAGGCCACATAAACTGAACGGGCAGCAGTGCAGGGGTGCAGTGCCCGAGCGCACCCTCCTCTCCCAATCAAAGGTGGTGGTTTCAGCAACCTGACATATGTGGCGAGAGGGGACCCAGTCAAGCGAACATCTTTCTTCAGATTTAAAGTGACATTTACCACAGCTGGAAAGAAGATGAAATGTCACAAAGCCCTCTCTCTCTCCTCTTCATGCCGTTACCAGCCACAACATTCCCTGAAGACGACATGGCAGCTTCTAGGTACACAAAATTAATTTTATCTTCCCAAATGCGTCAAATTTGCCAATTCATGATGCAATAAACTTATGCAATAATGGCTGATTTGATTATTTAATTGGCTTATTTTTTTAGGTGTATTATAAAACCACCCTGTGTACATTCAATAGTCTTGCATTCAAAGTATATGATTATCATATTTATGTCTAGAGGACTGAGAGCATCGATTTGTTTCCACTTAATGGATCCAAACCCAAACACTGATTTGCTTGGCATTTCAATCAGAGAGAGATACAGCCAAGCATCTTGGAGTGACCTGCACTACTGCGTGGCTCCATTCACCAACTGTCGGGCCGAGTAAACACACACTCGGCGATCTGCTCCTCACCATAAGTGAAATGTGTGCTTTTGTCTAACCCAAGGGCCAAGGTTCACTTTGCCTCTCCCTGCAGAATCTTAAAACGCTTCTTCTCATCATGGCAAATCTGATTAAATGTTCCTTAGGGCCATTCGTGTAGCAGCTGGGCTTCACTTTAAGTGTGTTTTACAGTAGCTTCTCTCTCTTTCTTCTCAATGTCCAATCTTATGTCTTTCAAGCAGGCTTTTCATCGCAAGTTGTGTGCTTCACATCTCTAGCAGGCCTCTTCTGTGAAAGGCTCCAGGCCTTTTGGAAGAATGGGGCCCAGAGGCAGAAAAAAATGGCCTCTGGGACAAAATTCAGCAGAGCAAATTAGATTTCCCCCCATCGACACCACCACTTACCACTCTCAGTTCACCTCTCCCTCACTTCACCAGCCCGCTTATCAGATGGGTGTAAGGGATGTATTGTGCTCTTTTTGTCCCTTTCATTCTTTCTTCTTATTTTCAACATTTTATTTCTGTTTCTGTGCCTGTGATTGTCATGGTAATGGCTGACAAACTGCTAAAAGGAGAGATCTAAATATACTGTAGGTCAGTGGTCTAAGGTACGAGAGGTCAGCCTCAAACTACAGCCACAGACGCACAAAACCAAATGTGTCCATTTTTAGCTTTTAAATAAGATGGGAAGTTGAGATTTCCCTTGAACAGAACAGGTTTAAATGCAATATCCAAAGTCTTTATATGATATCTAGCATTCATTTATTAATATTTATTTACAGTCAGAAGGCCACGTACTGAAGAAAATACCCACAATCCCCTGAATGCCCTGGTCTTTTTCTCACTGAAGAATCCAACATCAAGGTCAAAGTTCCTTATCTAAACAGAAAATAGGGCCATTTAAAACGGAAACTGTGAAAACTTATGAACTGTACAAAAGTCTTTTTTTGCTTTGATTTATTAAAAGTGAGTTTTCCCAGAAAAAACCGGAAGTCTGATTACAGTAATAGCATACCTCTTCACAACAAGCCACACAATTTGAAGTATCATTCATGCAGAAAATTCATGTAGAAAACATGAATTGATGAGTTTTATTAAGAGTTTAAATCCCCCTTCAAAGCCAGTGACATGGACAAAAAAATGATTGAAATATCTTTGTAATAAACCATTTACGAACAAACTACCTACTGACTGCCTCTCATAGACATTTCCCTTCAGAGGTCAGATGATACTGGTCTGACTTCTACCTATGAAATGAAAATCATAAATCCTCTTCACTGAATAATCATAGTTTGTTGCCCAGATGAAATAATAAGTAAGCAAACATCTATGAATTTTCAATGAAGATTGCAAGGGCCTCACAGGGGTCTACACTAGTGATAAATCCGGCTTGTGAAATCTTATTTTTATCAGCACTTATCGCCTCGGACCATGAATCCAGAGAAACGTAGATATCGGTAAACATTAGTTTTGGGAAGAAAACAAGGCTGTCAAAAAAGCAATGCCATTTGTAACCCAGAGCGAAGACAGGAAGAGGAATTATTCACAGGAGGACTCGGGGTAGTTTTCAGTTTGAGTGTTCATGAAAAGCTAAAACACATTCAGGCATTGGGAATTCAGGGTTGCTTACAGAAGCCCCGTGTTGCTGTGCTGAATTTTGCCCTAAAAGTAGTGCTCACACAGCCTGAAGGACAGTTTCTGGGCCAATCCAAAGCCCCGGCATAGGGCCCCTGGTGCTACCAACACTGGACTGGAGGTAAAGAGATCACACACACCTCTGTGGGGTATGATGTGAGTGAATGTGTGTATTTTTCAGCTATGGAGTGATACGTATGCTGGAGTAAGAGCTTCAGTGTGTAGTATTTGTGTGTGTACTCGATGTTACGCTTGATAAAATGTGACATACAGCTAAAGAACAGATTTAACAACACTTTGAGGGCCTTGCTGTGTAATTCCAATATCATCTCATAAACATGGTTTTGTTTGGTGGTTATATAATATACAAATATCTTTACAATACAAACATAATTAGAGTCTCAACAGAGCATTCAAAGGCCAATTAAGTTCAGGAAAGAAAACAATAGGTTTAGATTTTGAGTGATTTCCTAACTGATGCATCTTTTGCTGATTCAATCTTCAGGATTAATTATTTACTGTGAATAGAAAAGCTTGTTTAGAATAAAACAATGTTATCTGAATGGCAGGTGTTTGTATGTATGTGTGCATATTGTGTGCTCTGTTTGTATGAATACAATAGTGTGTGTGTGTAGTTTTGGGGTGGGGGGTCTTTAATAACCGTTAAAGAATCGCCACCCATCAGCTCAGAAACCACAATCTATTCAAATTCAACTGCAGTTACAAGTTATAAAGTGTTAAAGTGATGAAGAGATTTCTTTAAATGTGTTATTTTTTAGCAGTGATCGATTGTTGAAATGTTTTCACTTGGAAAAGTCAAAGACGACAGGAATCAAGCAATGTTTCAAACATGACATCCTAAGTGCTTAGGACTGGTGTTAACTATGTTCACTTTAATAACTTTCATTTTATATCTAAAATGTAGTAAAATGAGCTCTGCTACATTAAGTTACACATGAGAAACAGATGCAAACAGCTTCAGAAGAGTGTCAGAAAGAGTGTGTGAGGCAGGATGTGAAAAAATCAAAATATGGAAACACCCTCACCTTTCTGTTATCAACATCATCACGATCTTTACTGACCTAAAACACTCTCTCACACATACATCTATCTTTATTTCCACCACATGCAAAAGCATGTTTACTTATACACTCAAGCAGTTTTTATGAAACAGCAGGTGCATACAGATCTAAGCTTATACTGCAATCTAACTAATGCGTTCAGGCAACATCCTGAATAAAAACAATAAAAGACAAAGAAAAACTTTGTCTTTTATTGGCCTTTACTTTTTTATTTCTGAATGACAGTGCACTTCCACATTCATGGTATGATTAAATGCACATGTATTTATTTGTATGTCCTATGTATCTACTGCATCCGAGAGCTACAGTGCAGGTAAAGTGTATCTGTACATGTGTGTATTTAGAGGGTATGTTTAGGTCAGTACTAGCTGCTCCGTTCACCCATGGGGGTCCACCTCAGCTCCTGTGAGGACCCTAGAAGAAATAAACACTCTAGAGAGTAAGATTAAAGCAGGCTCTATGGGGAGAGCTACAACCTGCACTGCACTACACACAAGAAAAAAGTCTCACTGTTCCTTTTAAAACACTTTCATTTCTCATTTTCTCTTTACATGCCTGATGGTGGACTCCACACTTCTCCCCCTATTCTCTTTTCACACCCATTCTGTCTGTTTGTTTGTCTCTGCAAGAACAGAGATTAAAAATCGGCCTACAAGTCACATACATTAACCAATCACATGTATGTACCCATAAAATAAAAACTCTGAACACAAACATCACAAATGCTACACAGACGTCTCACCCTGTCGACATGTGAAAGACATCAGAATCATGTTCTGCTCTTTTAGGGACCGTCGGTATAAACAGTTAATCACAACTGAAGAGATTAATTTAGTGCAAACCGACAATTTATTAATAAATGTTTCTCTTTAGCTGAACAAGGGAAAAAATATTTGGCAAATAATCTCAAATGATACATTCACAGCTGATACCATGTGGAATATTACACAAGAAATGTGTGCGGGGTGATCTCAAAGCTCTCTCTCCTCCGCGTGCCAGCATCACACTTTATAGCCGAGAGCGGCTCTGAACCACTGCCCGGTCAACATTTCATTAGCTATGGATCTCATTAACACACATTTGCATTACAAACGTGTGTGTGCATACAGTACGATTCATTTACATTTCTAAACAACAAAGACCTCATATATACCTTTGTCACGTCTGCGCGAGCCACTCCATCACCATTTTATTGAAGTGCCAAAAAAAAAAGCCAACTTAACAAGCTAATCCATTAACGAATTTCCCAAAACGCTAATTGCTTGACGAGGAGCTATTTTCTCTAACTGCGGGTCCAAGGCACAATTTAGGGGATGTGGCATTGCGACTGAAAGATTACCTGAGGCATGCAAGATTCTGTCCAACAAAAAGCATGTTGGCAAGAATATTTCATGGCATAAGGAATAATGTACAAGATTGATATTGCAACAGTGACCAACTGACTACTATATCTCCCGAATTACCCAGCAACAAGCTGAATTAACAAATAAATGAACATGAAATCGAAATTCAAATCATTTACATCTAAAAAAATAATACGAAAAACATGAGCATCATACCAATACAGGAAATCAGTTGTTCAGGACAGCAGTCAATTATACAGTTCAACTGTTATTATACAAAACAATTGACCAATGACAATCAAGCATTCCAGAGAGCCAACTAAAAGCATATAAAGTAAAATATCTATTACTGAAGCCTGACATGCAATATCTAATCTGAACCGCTGAAGTCTTCTCATGCTACTGGATTGTTTTAGCATGTACTAAGTTCCTCAATAATCGCCAATGGCCTGTAAATTACTTTGCAATGAGCATCAAACAGGTCAGTTTTTTTTATTGGGAAAATGAAAGCCGCCAATCACACCAGATTTTCCCTGTCAGCTTTTTCAGGTTCTGTTTTGATTTTAAACCTGACCCGATGAGTCACAGCTGGAAAAAGGCATTATGGGTAATTTAACATGCAATTCATGTTTGCTATACACATCTTGCTTCACCTGAGCAGTTTGTGTGTGGCAGGACAAAACTGTATTTCTAAATGTTATATCTTCATATGACTTCCACAGAAGACAATCAGTCACTAATAAAATTACATTTGGGTGAGTCAAATATTCACAGTAGTTTTATTTTTTGGGTCAGCTTTTTCTTTAATTGAATTTGTATGAATGATGAAATGAGTATTATAATGTTTACTATGTCTCTGTGAAAATGTGCTCCATTAAAATATTGCTGCAATTAAAGTGTGCTCTGTATCTATGCATGACCACTGTGGCCACAGGGGAACTGTGTGTGTGTCTGACTTCATCCACTGAGAGCAGAGAGCTAAAGCTCTTTAAACATACAGTGTCAGTGCTGGAGAATGTGTGTGTGTGTGTGTGTGTGTATACTCCCTCCTCTCTCGCTGAAGATTCAGTTCACACATTTATTATGGGCGGCTTTAAATCACACGCTCGCATTATCCCCTTCCAATCAACATGAGGCAGTTGACAGGCAGTGACGCTTTCTTGTAAAGCGCTCGGTAGAGGGAGAGGCACACGCACACAAACAATCCCAAATATAAACACACACTTGTTGAGTAAACAAACACATTGAGCGAGCGGGATTCCCTCTAACAGGCAAATTCTGCACAAATGCTTAGCGTTTCATCTCTATAAACAATATTAACACACACACCTAAACAAAGCTAACGACAACATAAGGCAATTTGCCATTTTAAACTTTGACACACCTGATCTGCTTTCAATGAAAACAGAAAGTTACAGATTTCTTTGTGTGATGTCCAAATACTGTCAGATTTTTTTTAAGTTTTTCCCTTTAAAAGTACCGCACTACCAAAGTAAAATGATGGCATTAAGTGTTGTAAAACTTTTTGATCAAACCAATAAACTTTCTTGGTGCTTGTGATCATTTTATAATGATTTTGTTTGCACACAGATTGACAGGAATTTGATTGACCATTGAATTTTCTTTTTTTATTTAAGATGTAACTGCCAAGATCTGGACATCAGGATAATAAAATGCCTTTAAGATTTATTTCAGGACATTTTCAAGATTGTCCATGACGTGGAAACCCTGGGTATCAGGTAGTAACACCATTGTACCTCTCATGAGGGCTCTACCATTGCATAAGATTAGACCTTTAAAATATCCAATCCAAATCCTGTTATGACAATCTATATTGTAGTGACTGTGTATTTAGATTTTCACAGTGATTTTAATAGGTATATGTTTTACATCAATTATTACATTAAACCTTAAAGAAACCTTAAACGCAATATATACTTTGACATACATGTACTAAAACACGATACAGAGAAGACACAAGAAATAAGCCCACACACACAAACAAGTAAATGAGACGGAGGAAAAGGTAATACACATACAACAGACGAACTGTACAGCTGTGGCTGTACAATCCAACAGATCCAACAATCCAACAGATGAGACAGAGAGAGAGAAGAGAGAGAACTCAATACTGCATGATTCAGAACAATCTAAGACACTGTTGACCCCTACTGGCAAAGAGAGGAACAATCCCCATCCCCCACACCAAGTCTCCTGTATGTCTCGAGAACTAGAAAAACAGTAATTACTCACTGCATGCTTACTCGTTCAAAAACAATCAAACCGATATGTTAAAGACCTGCTTTAAGTTTTTGAAACAGACTGCTGTGTGTATATAATATACAGTACACTCTGAGATGCCCTGCTGAGATCTGAGCTTGACACGAAATTCAATGTTTTCTATGTCCACCTCAGGTTAATTAGCAGGAATTTTTTTTGTTGAGATCAAAGTTGGATCGTCTCATTTTATCATGCCATACCTATGATATTGTTTAGATGATGACACATGAAGAAACTCAAGTTCAGACAAAAGATCTGTGAACACAAAACCAAGAATCCAAGAATCCAAAAGTCAGGAGCTAGTAAAAAACACCTCACAAATACGCACACACACACTCTTACAAACTGCAGAAGCCCCTGAGGTTACCTGTCTCCAATCACAAGTTGACCTCTGACCCTGCAGACACATAATTAAACCTTTCGTGTTGCAGACAAGAAAGACCTAAAGGAGCTGGAAATCTGACCACACAGGGGGCCCCACAGGCCAACCTGACACCATGGACCTTGTGAGGCCTTGAACTCTGACATTAGAGTGCCTGGAGAAAACAAGTCGTGCTCAGGTTTCTGATCAAGACTTTGAGTTGAAAAATGTCTTCAAAGAACAAGAGAGAAAGAAGGTAAGAGTCAGGGACAGTGATTTGTTATTGGTGACTTCAGCACACTGAAACACCTCTGGCCTCACAGATGTACAATTTATAAATTAGGCATGATATAATTGTCTCTTAAATGTAAATCTGGGTTTGTATCCTAACCCACATCAACTGAGTTTAGGCAGGCTTAAAACCTTGCTGCTCCAAAGTCCTGCTCAACATAACTACATTGGATATCAAAAATGTTTTATTGGCAGTGGTTGTCATAGTGTGGATAGACTAATCTTGTCAGTGGAATCTTTTTACATCAGGTCTAGTTAGGTCAAGATCTACATCACCCAGATGTAAATCTGCCCACCCGTTCTCTCTTTTACCCAAAATTTAATGTGCTCTCTCCAGAATCTACACCCAATAAAGTATCAAAATGCCAAAAGAAAACCATACAACCATACATAAGTAAACCATACATCACTGCAGACAAAAGGCTCAGCTAACAGATTTTATTGTGTGAAAGGAAGAAACTACACTTTTCAAAAAATGGGTTAAAACAGTCATATGTAGAGACAAGCAGCTCCATTTGTTGAATGTCTTCAAGCAAAGGTTTTAAATGAGTTTGAGAGGCCTTTGGTTTCAATAGCCTGAAAGAACTGTGAGATGGGCAAGCAGAAAGTAAACGAGAACAAGTGATTCAAATGAAAGCACTACGCATACAGAAGGCAGGACTGGAAGATCAAATGTGTTTGGAGAGGCTATGAAGAGGGCAGAGCAGGTGGCACGCGGGCAGTACCCGTGCTTCTGGCTCTCACCTGCGGTGATCTGCAGCAGACCCTCAGGGGCCACCTGGCCGAGATGGAATTACCACAACATCAGTGTGATAATCCTCCCCTCCAGCAGCCACTCGGAACCACTGCCTGCCAAGTGCCCTATTCAACACGAAACCAGGAGCAGAAAGAAAGGAAAAAGAAAAAGGCCTCTCTCTAATTGTTTTGCTTTTGAAAGGGGCAGAAGGCAGACACGCTCCTCATGTATCTATGAACGGGTGCTCATTGGATGTAAGGGTGTTGACATCATCGGCTGACTGCCCAATGGGAGGAGCTCATGCAGTGGGGGTCTGGGCAAGGTTGAGGCGCAGGTGCACAGTCTGTGTAGCGGTGCGTTGAGGGAAAGCCTGTCTGTGTATGTGTTTGATAAATTTGCTCAGCACAGCACAATGACTTGCTTTCGCGTCTATAGCCAGTTCACACAATGCCCAACAGCACTTTTACACTTCTCTAGGGAGAAACAGACAGAGCAAAAATAATAAAGAAAACAAACCACAAATATGAGGAGCAACTCACTAACATGGAGTTATGCTACCTAATGCACATCTAAAAGGAAACAGACCTCATAAGAAAAAGACTAAAAATGGAAAAGGAACACAAAAAAGAAAATGCATCCAAAAATGTAAATTTTGTCATTATTTATTAACTGTTCTGAACTTATGACTTTTTTTGTCTGAGAAATGTTGAATAACGTACACGCTGAGACTAGGCATCATTCAAACTTTAAAAATATTATTATGAGACTGACTTTCTTGATTTTTTCTCTGACAGACTGGTCACTGTATGCTTTTGCTATATTGAAAAGTGGCATAATACGTAGTTGTGGTCCATGACAGAAAATAAATCACAGGTTTGGAATGGCATACAGTAAGAATGAGAAATTATTTTTGGGTGAACTATGCCTTTAATTTTTATGCTCTCTCTCTCTCTCTCTCTGTGTGTGTATAGCCAAATGCAGCTGAAAGTCTGGGCAGCTGGGATAAAGGTTTCTATGAAAGCTGAGGGTGTATTTATGAAGTGTAGCTCTAGAAAATCAAACAAATGTGTTGGATCCTGAACGGGCTAAATATTTAAAGCTTGGGTACCAATAGTTTATAACCTCAATTCAATGAGCACATTGACTGCGTCTAATAACACACACTGAAGTGTTAAAATACGTCCAGAGAGTGGCAAATCACGCCTAACTAGACAGTTAATAAATGTCTAAAGATCACTGCCATAAAGCTTTATAACAATTACATTTTTTGTTATGATGGTCATTTGCTTCTGTGCTATCTTACCTCCTGACTGTGTCTACTTTCCTCAGAGAAGCTCAGTAGACTTCAATTCAATTATGACAAAGTTAAAGATTATAAAAGGAAAAAGTACAGAAGAATGCCATGCTTTCATAAACCTGTGTGATTGACTCCACAAAAAACAAGGAGTGAAATGATTGTACTGCACCCCTCCCTTCCTAACTTTATCATTAGTCATTAGTCTGATCATCAGTCTGGACCATGTTGCTACACCGAGATCTCTTATGCTTGAGTTATCTATCTACACAAGAAGGACTCACATGTCTCACTGTTAATTCAATATGCTGCCAGGAGTCCAAGATTTAATTGATCTGTACTGATTAAGAAAAGACTGACTGGCTCTGAAAGTCCATCATCTATTGGACACTAATAATACTGCAGCTTCAAACACTTCAATTCCAATAAATTATACAAGTGAATCACCACTTTAAACTCCAAGAGCTGAATAAGAGTGTATAAGGTTTACTTCCTCTGGTTGTTTGGTATAACGCTACAAATTGGACAAATATCTCCAATGAACTGTTGGACCGCAATCCCAACTCTAATTTATTACTATACACATTCACACACATCCCCATGACTGGAAGAAAGCAATCTATTTGTCTTCCTTAACATGACGTGTTCCTCTGCTTGTCTATCAAGTCGGGCCGACAATTGCATTTCTGGGGCCACTGGCTGCTGGGGATCCATTGCCCAGTGTGCTCATCCAAACAGAACTGCTCCAGATCTGCAGCACGGAAAGGTAATGTGAACTGTGTGATTGCTAGTCAGCATATGTTCTGTGCCACTGCCCAGCACTGCACCATGGGAATGCTTGCACCCGGACAGAGTGCCTTTGAGTATTGATGAAAGCATGTGCTACTCTATGGTCACTATGTTGGCGTGTAATTGAAATTGGAGGTCTACTTTTTCACCCATGTTTTGCCCTGTGCTTTGTCTGGCAGGTTCAACTGTCATGGGACAGAAAGTCCACCAGCCCGAGATACAACTCCCCCTCAAAAAAAAACACAGCAACACCTGCCCTCACCTCACAGATGGTGCTGAGCAATGAAATAAATCCAAGGGTGTATTACAGCCTGAGGGTGCTTACACTATATACACAACTCTAAGGAAGTCTTTGACTGTCAGAAAAAAGTTAGGATGGGTTTTAGGCTGTGGAAAGAGCCAGGTAAGTTTGAAAATCAAAGTGAAATCACATTGATCAGGATGCTAAAACAAATACAGTACGTATCTGAAAGAAGCGTACAAATTGCTTGTTTTAAAGGTATTATTTCTTGTCGTGTAGGAGAAATTGGTCTTGGATAAACTGCAAACATCAACTAACATTAACGGCATACACATACGACAAACAATCATTAACAAACCATCACTCTTGAACAAAAAGCAAAAGAAATAAATACATATACCTGTATAAATTTGAGACAATACATTTTCTCAACTTGTGGTCACAACAGACCATCACAATTACAGATTCTTTTTTTTTTCAAATTCCTTTACCTTCTTGCAATAAATTATCCAAATTTAATTAAACTGACTTGCAATGTTTAAACGCCACTGTTTGGTGCCCTAAAAGGACAGAAATAACTGTGTTGAGAATATTCAGACCCTCCCTTCCCATTTGCTACTTAGTGGAATGTCAGTGCTTCTATGGAAAGGCAGGGCCATATATCTACTTTGTGTGTGGGAGGCACATCTGAAAGGAAATAGACCTCACAAAAAAAAGACTAAAAACGGAAGGAGCACAAAAAAGAAAATACATATACACCTCTAAAACTTTTCTTTAAAGAAAAAACTCATCCAAAAATGTAAATTTTGTCATTATGTATTAACTGTTCTGAACTTGACTTTTTTGTCTGAGAAATGTTGAATAATGTACATGCTGAGACTAGGGATCATTCATCAACTTTAAAAACATTATTATAAGACTGACTGTCTTTGACAGACTGGTCACTGTATGCTTTTGCTATATTGAAAAGTGGCATAATACGTAGTTGTGGTCCATGACAGAAAATAAATCACAGGTTTGGAATGACAATGAGAATGAGAAATTATTTTTGGGTGAACTATGCCTTTAATTTTTATGCTCTATTTCTCTCTCTGTAGCCAAATGCAGCTGACAGTCTGGGCAGCTGGGATAAAGGTTTCTATGAAAGCTGAGGGTGTATTTATGAAGTGTAGCTCTAGAAAACCAAACAAATGCGTTGGATCCTGAATGGATTGAATATTTAAAGCTTGGGTACCAATAGTTTATAACCTCAATTCAATGAGCACATTGACTGCGTCTAATAACACACACTTAATATATCTAACACTAATGGCTGAAGTGTCATCCAGAGAGTGGCAAATGACGCCTAACTAGACAGTTAATAAATGTCTAAAGATCACTGCCATAAAGCTTTATAAGAATTACATTTTTGTTATGATGGTCACTTGCTTCTGTGCTATCTTACCTCTAGGTGGAGAGGCACAGTTGCCTGCAGAGGTGGGCTGAGGCGACTGGCTCAGTAAATATTTGAGGGGAGAATTCATTAATGCTGCCTTAATATATGTAGTTCAACTGCTCTGCTTTGTGAACTTCAACCTATGATTGTTTAACCTTGTCTGAGAACAAGACGTGCACGCACGCACATTCATTCACAGGTAGTTTCTTTCAAATTCTGAACAGCACGCAGACAGACCCTTTAAACAAACACAGGTGCACCCGCGCTTTAGGGGGTATCTACAGTACTAAAGCACAGACATCAGGCACTTACAGATAACCACCCCACACACAATCTTACTTGGACAACAACTCTCAGTCGATAACTAAAGTGCATTACTATTGTTCATACTTAGTTTAAGGAATATAAACAAGGTCAGTTTTGGCACAAAATACCTTTGGCATGTACTTTATTCCATACATCAAATCAATCACTCTGTTAAAACAACATGCTATCACTTTAAGAAATAAGATTTGCATTGACGCAGGGACCCGATCATCAGAACCACAACATCATGGAGGTTTCGGTTTGGGCAGTTGTGACCTGACAACCACCCATAACACCCTAATATTGAGGCTGTGAATTTTGCACATGCAAGCACAAAACTCTAGTTTAACTCAACTTTATGTAGTATATGAGGCCCATGTGGCTGCTGTTTAACAGCTACTATGAAAAGGGCTGCAACTCACACTTCAATGTGGCTAATAGGATGTGACAAACACAGACACTAATAAAACACTGTATCAGTCTCTCTCTCAGATGTTCAAAAACTTCACTGGCTTGGGAAAGCTTGTCTATTGTGCTCTTAAATTCAATGCCAAGTTTGAATAATCCAATAATCAATTTTCAGTTGCAGATGTACACTGTAACAGTGAGTTATGAGCTCTCCCAAGCAGAGATGAGACAGCTTTGTGTATATTAACAAGCTTCTAAATGCAACAGCTTTCAACACACTGTCATTAAAACACTGCACAGAGCTACAGAGCTACTGTAGCACAGAACAGTCACAAGCACTCTTCTTTAAACTAAATACAGTTGGCTTTTAGTGTAGACATATCACAGAAACAAAAATACACAGGGAGATAATGACTGACAAACATATTGTAGATCCTGGGCCGGACACTTTTTTGCATCTATTATCCAGAGGAAAATCTAATTACAAGACATGCGTCTCTTGTTTGATGTGTCTCTTTTTATGTGTGTTACAGGTCTGGTTTTTCTTGTTTGGAAATGCCCGTTAACAATTAGTGTAAGAAATGGTTAAAAATGGTCTGTGGACTTTTTATGAAGTTCTCCCTCATAAAAAAAGCTCATAAATCTGCAAAATGATGTTTGAATATAATGGTGTCAACAGGTTTGTGTGAGGGTTAGTGTTAGGGGTGTGGGATAGAAAATATTTGCCTAACTTTATGATAAACAATGGAAACATGAAAGATAGCGTTCGGATGATAACACTATTTGGAAACACAAATATTAGGCACCTATGAAAAGTTCTAGCATCATGTGTTTGCAGATGTTTGCATTTGTTTTTTGCCACTTGGTCTCTTTTTTTCTAATCTAATGTAATGACACTTATACTTTTGTGTTACTTAAGCATTAACACATTTTTGTTCCACTGTAGCTCTTACTTTAAGTGCAAGAGAGGACCAGCACATCTGGAGGTGTTTGCAGGCTGTGCAAGAGAAGTTCTAGGAATGGTGGTCTATGGCCTGACCCATCATTTCCATGTGCGGCTCATTTACTGCTAAGAACCCAGACCAGCCAGCAATGCAGAAATGAGTAAACATAGCAGAGCAGAGAGAGAGCAAGATGTAGAGAGATAGAAAGGGGAGTGTTTACCCTCTCTGAACCTAACTGGACTCGTGATCGAGTTCACGTTCGAAGTGGAGCTCTTGGACTCGACCCAGAGTCAACTCCCAGCGGACTTCACTTCTGCACAGGAGTCGGCCCACACCACATCCCATTAGTCTCATGTCCACGGATAAGCCCTAAAGCATTATGACAACACTTTTACCAGTTGTCCACTTACTCCTTAGTGGAGCATATGGTGAACCTATAGACTCAATAACTCAATGCTCTTTTAGAACTCAACAGCACTAATTATGTGGTTTTAAGCTTCATAAGCATAGTGTGTGCCTCTGCTCACGTAGCTTTGACTAAAAATAGAAAATTGCTAAACACCAGGGAGTCTGTGATCATTAAATCAAAGAATACACTTTTAATGGGCGAAATGACAATGACCCTACATAATAGCAAATAAATGTTTTGTAGTGCTTATACAACCAAAGATGGCTACTTCAGTTTGATTCACTCTCAGGAAACTATTATTGCAATTCTTTGATGGACATGTTATAAATCTAGTCAAACACAACAGTAGTCTGAACACTTCAGAAATTTACTACCTTACAATTCCCTGACGTAAGTGATCTAAGAGCTAATTTAAATGCATCGCATGTAAGAGCTGTTCTTGATAACTGCTCGTTTCGAACCAATTCGTAATGAGGTTTTTTTGGTGTCCGACTGGCTTACAAATCATGAATAAATCAGTAGAGTATGTGTAGAATAAATGCTCAGGTCTAAAAGTACCATATCGGTAGACAAGCTTGTTTCACCGCTGTCAATAAGTTCATATTGGTCTGCGCTTACCGCACTGATCAATATACTTTCAACAAATACAGCCTTGAAAATGAGGACAAGCAAAAGTGCAAATATCATTAACTTTGAAACTTAAATCTAATATCTTAATGTTAGCTTTCAACCAAATGTAATTGACCTTTTATCAATCTATATTGAATTTTTTTGAAGGACAACCCTAAGAAATTGGAAGTTGATTGGACCCTAAGCCATCTTATAGCAAACATTAAGCATGCTAGAATCAGAAACATTTCCCACAACTTGCATATGTTTGTACAAAGGATTGGCTTAAAAAGTCCACACTTGGAAAGTTTACAAAGCTATGTAAGAGCGATGAAGAAAGAAGAAAGTTATCGTCCAGAGTACACAGTGATGAAAAGAAAGCTGACAGCTCGTGGTGTAAATCAGGAGGTGCTCTACATATGGACACCTCATGATGTGGTGCAGTAATGGACCCCCTGCTGCTGGGTAATTAATGTGAAGCTTTGTACTTCTATTTTACAGCTAAACAGATGGCCAAAGCCAGCCAGGGGTAAGACACAAATCTAACTTGAACAAGGCGTGTGTGCATGCTTTTAATCATTCTGTGGCCAATCAGCTAATGATCGTGAAGAACGGGATGTGCAAATACAGCACCTGCACTTTAATGGGGATCTCAGACCTGGCTTCAGCCACTGGGTGAAGAATTTACATAGCATGTAAGCACAAGCATACACATGGTTTAATCAAATTTTCCAAGAGTTAAGACCTATGCTACTTGCCAATTTCAATATCAGGGTGCATTTAGACAGAGGAGGAGGTAATTTGTTGCAGGCCCAAAAAAAACTGAGCTCTGCTGACCTGCTGAAGGAGTCACTTGTTAAAGACAATCAATTCAGCTCAATTCTGCTGGTTTGTGTGACACCTTCCCTTTGCAACATAAAGAGAAGATTAGGACTGCACCCACTGTACATTTGCTCCAGGTTTAATTGACTTCATATTCACTCAGTGTAAACGTAACAATTTAAGTTGCAGCAGTTCTGAGCAACTAGTAGAAGTTCATAATACTACAGTGGCTGTATTAAGTATTAAAATGGTTCTGTTTACTTAAAAACACCAACATGCAGGACAAAAGATCATATGGAGTGTTATTGTTTGAGTTAAAATTTGACATTCAAAAATGATCAATGATACAAGTTTATTCAAAATTATATAATGATATAAGGTATAATTCAAACAACTTACAATGAACAACGATTAACACACACCAACAGCTTGCACGCTAACACTGTACCCATACAGGTCTACTGGCTACAATGGCTTCACAATTTAAAAAACTTTTATCCTATTTAGTCTTTTTAATATAATGTCAATGTCTTTTAAAAATATAGATTTTTTTAAGCAACTCAAGGCCCACTGCAACAAAAGCAATGTTGTGTTAAGAAATGGTGTAAAACTCACACCTGCAGTCTAAACGTTTTTTAAACACTTACCGATCTCTGAATCTATATATTAATGATCCAGGGCACATTCATCAGACTCAACTTCACTTTCAAGTTTCAGCAACTATTGACGGTCACATCTTATGAATAAAATAAAGTGACCTCATACTGCTACAGTGAATGTATTCAATGTCCCTGGAGAGTAGCAGTGATGGAGAGCGTAAAGTCTTGGTTCGGCTCAATAAAGCGAGGACAGAAGAATCAATGGATCCATTGCTGGTGATTAAACTCTTAATGAACATGCTGAAGGCCAGTGTTAATTACACATCACGCTCTGCAGCACCTGAAAGCAAGAGACCTGGTGCTAGTGTGTGTGCAGTGTTCTTCAAACCTCTGGCACAATATGACAAGACTGCCAACAGATACACACAGAGAGGCAAATAAACCAATTTATCACAGGGAATTTTAAATAACAACTGCTAACAAGGAGGAGGGAGGGGGCTGCAGGGAGGGGGCTGCATATATTGTGATGTATCTGATAATTTCATGAATATTTGAGAAAACCAGGATTTATTTATTTTATAGTACACATTTCTTACTGTACACAGGCTTCAAAAAAATCTGTATAACCATTTACTGGTCTTAATCATTGTGATTAAATATTTTGTTTACTGTACAATGTTTAGGTGAAAAAGCTTCACTTTAAAACCATAAGATGATATGATAATGTGCCATTTTGCCAACCAATCTAAACCACTAACCGGCAACAGTATGTGCCAGAAATCTTTTGCCCCCACGCCACTTCCCACAACCCCTGTGAACAGCAAACTGGGTGTCCGAGCATCTTTTTCTAATGAACCACAGACACATACACCTCCACCCTACCATTTCACTTTCTGCTCTCCTGTACACAAACTGATTTTGAGGAAATTACATGCACGACAAAGAGAGAAAGAGAGAGAGAGAGAGAGAGAGAGAGAGAGAGAGAGAGAGAGAGAGAGAGCCTGCAGTTATTCCCCCTGCCATTCAAATCATTACTGAATTCCACCTGTTTAAAATGGCAGGCCCTATCTGCTATTTACTTAAAATCAAATACTAATAAATCTACAGGAAATCTTCTCTCAGTTCAGCATGAATTAAATAAATCCTCACTTTAGTTACGCACATGGTATTAGGATCCATTGTGGGATCTGGGAAAGGAGATGAACAAGGTTGAGAAAATATTTTAGCAGGTACCTCAAGTCCTCTTTAGAACAGGAAAGGCATTTGTAAATTTTGCCTTTAAGGCAGCGGATACATTATTCACAACATCATGAAATTGCTTGTTTATTTTGTCGGTTATGCTGCTGTGTTGAATTGCGAGGACCCCAGCTGGCATTTCAATCATTTTTAGAATAATTTTCGGTTAAACGGTCATCTCTTAACCTTCATCATCTCCTGTTGATGGAATACAGTGGAATACAGTGAGGCTGCGTAAATATGTAATGTATACAGGTGTTGCTCTTTATTTCCATATTCATATTTCAATGAGCTTGTTTTTAACTGGGGTAATTTACATGGACTGGCTGTGCGGGTGTGTGATGTATGCTGACAATGTGTGTACTGCGTTAGAGGCAATTACGATGCGTAGCGAACCATGAGGGTTATACTTCATGAGCTAATAGGTGCTTTGTTTTCCTAGATGTTGCTCTTACAGGTGTTTGGAACAGCTGGTGGATTTATATGATTGGCTGAGTATACCTCCAGTAGTTCAACTGGTAGATCATGGTGTTTGCAACATGAAGGCTGTGGTTTCAATCACAAGTAACACATACTAATAAAATATATACTTAAATGAAATGTAAGGCGGTTTAGATAAAAGCATCTACAAAATGGAACAGAACACCTTAATACATTGCACGTTGAATTCAGGAAAGCATAAATAACATAGGATTTTAAAAATAGGGACTACCCCTTTTTTTAAACACCCACTGAGATGCGTGTCTTCAAAAATAAAATGTGGGACGATGATATCTGCTTGTGTGAAAGACACTCATACTCCACGAGTACTCAAAGAACAGCCAAACAAAGAAAAACACTTAAAGGTCACAAAACCACCCATAAGGTGTCTCAACCATGACAAACACCCTCAAATACACATGTACAAATCCACAAACACACACAAATGTTGCTCAATGCAGTTAAAATGTGACTTCAACCACCCCAAACTTCCTTTTTTCACAAGCTGCTATTCTTTAACTCTGGATGACCACCAACAGACTGTTCCCCCACACTTCCACATCTCTAACTGCTGATGAGCCACGAGACACACACACATGCACACACACACATGCACACACGCACACACACACATGCACACACACGCACACACACGCACGCACACACACGCACGCACACGCACGCACACGCACGCACACGCACGCACACGCACGCACACGCACGCACACGCACGCACACACGCACGCACACCCATGCATACACACCCATGCATACACACACACATTATCTTTCTATGATTTCTGCAGACATTGCATTGACCACATTATTATTATTATTATACTGTACAAACTGTACATTCCACACCTAACCCTACTCCTAAACCTATCCCTCACAGAAACCTTTTTTTTTACATTTTCACATAAGCATCGTTTAGTACATTTAACAATCGCTGTCCTGTCCCCACAATGTAGGTGTGTGACTTTACACATATGCAAGATGGAGCTAGAACTAGGTGATATATCTGACAAGAAAAGAAAGTCCTAATATTTATATAATCACACTGTAATAACCAGAATCCTTTTTTCCAGAGGACTACATAAATTAAACAGCATTTTAGCTACTTAGTAGACTAGAAGTCTACATCAGATACTCTATTAAAACGGATTTCCTAAATTAGTCAAATGTTAAGGATGTGTTTAGCTTAATGGCACTGCAAGAAAAAAATATATAGACCAATTATTAGGCATGACAATATGACAGCCAATCCTACACAGGGCACACAAACCATCACGCAATTCCTTGCACACCAACACACACATTGAATTACATTTTAGGTCACCCGTTGAAAATCTGTAGTGTGAATTTCTCAGGACAGACTGACAATCTGGTCCGACCTTTGAGGATTGCAATGCTTTATAATAAAAGCTCTGATGAGGTGACCCAGCTCTCATGCAAAGGGACTCCAGAGTCCAAACACAATCCATCAATCCAATCCATTCAAATCCTGGGATGAGAGGAAGGATCCGAGCCACCATGTGCGTGTATGTGAGTGTGTGTGTGTGTGTGTGTGTGTGTGTGTGTGTGTGTGTGTGTGTGTGTGTGTGTGTGTGTGTGTNTGTAAACATGCCAGGAGCCAAAAACAGATGTATGCACACATCTGTTCATGGGCATTATCCATAAGACCAAAAAACATAAGCATGTGTCCGGGCAAAATAAAGCTGTGTGCATTTGACCCCAATCAATACACTGTACTAGAACTCAGACAAAACAATGAGAGATTTCACCGGTTTTATGAACTAGAGTTTAAAAACACTTCACTCTTTTATCCCCTGATTGTGAGCCTCATCAAGAGAACTACATTTTTGAACACCATAATAAAATAAACAGTAAAACATGAGCTCTACAAACAAAATAATACACAGGTCACAAAAAAGGCCAAACTGAAAAGGCCTTCTGATTGGTTGCTTGTGAACAACAACAAAACATATTAAACTTTATCTGCCTAGTGATTGACGCTGTTGAGCAGGGAATTAAAGTATATTTGTTGCACTTCACTGCAACATTAACTATTGTTTCAATAGTGATCCAGTACAAATTACACAAAATAAAACACTTGACCCTTTAATTGCACTTCCACAAGGAATAAAAAACATTTACAATTTCATAGGCCTTTAAAGTACTTACTCTGCAGGTCATCATGACCTAAATGGTTTCTCTCACACAACAAAGGGCCTAAGAAGATTTGCATTGCGTCTTACTGAGCTAAAAGTATGGGCCAAGCTTATGATTATCAAATATAGTATCAAGATTATACATCAATCAAAATGCATTAAAGGCTGCTGGTTAGACTAAGCTGTGATCCAGCATTGGAGACCGAAGCAGGATGGATTGGGTTAAACATAAGGGAAAAGGCCAATGTCATGATGGAGGGAGCCTGTTTGGACTCAGACTCAAGACTCACCTTGGAAGGACTGCCTGGCTCTCTCAACAAGCTCCTCTATGGGGTAACTGGCCAGATCCCCCCTGGCGTGTTTGGTTTTGCAGTATGTGCAAGCATTTAAACAGCTGTGGAAGAAAAAGTGGGTAGACACCATCAACACTGGATTATAAACACTGTAAAGCATTTTCAGTACATAGGGTACACAGATCTATGTATGACAGATAGCAAAGCTTCTTTTAAAAAGACCTACATTTGTTTGCATTAAAACATTTTTAATGTTTTCATTTTGTTTCACTATAGACAGCAGACCTGCAGCAGCGATAATTATTCATAAATATTTTGACAGTAAAATACAAATATAAAGTTATCCAAATAGTGGCCTGGGTGAATGTCACAACAACTGTCAAAAAACATTTCACACCACAATCCAAATAAGTCCAATAAATTTGAGGTATAGGCAATCATTGAACAGCTGGCTAAAACAACACGTATATGACTGTAGAGAGTATAATGTATAGTATCATATAATGTATAATATGCATCAAACATGCAAGATAGATAGATTGTGGAAGTCAAGAATAGGATATTATATGACAAACAATAGGTATAAACTTTTGTTGAAAACAGTTTGTTGTTTGTGTGCATAAGTTTGTTGCATTAGTAAAAATAGACTATAGTTTTTTTTGTTGTTCTGAACCAGAATCAGTTACTGGCTGGCGGACTCTGTGTGTAAGCTTTGCTGAATTAGCTCCTCAGAGAGCCGAACAGGACGGGTGCTCAGAGCTTTGAGTGCTGTCCAGTCTTTCATCAGTGCGGTCGATGAAGCTACTTCTGGCCGGGTTCAAACAGCAACTGAGACACTGGCTCTGCCGCCGGCCAAATCTCTGACAGGGTGTCAAGATGGCATCCAAGAGCTTGGAGAGAGTTCAAAAGGCTCCATTTTCACCAGGAGTATCATTAGCCTGGAGAAAGCACGGCATCCAGCATCGCCTTCCATCCAGCAATATCGCTGAGAGAAAGTGCTGAGCTACACTAGGAACAAGATTTGTAGAGCTCACCTACAGGGCCCTCAAACCAACTTTTTCAGTGTAGAGAATCTAATTACTGTGGTTAAAGCTTAAGCTTGCTTCCAAAAAAGTGTCACAATGTAACCACAAGTTCAAGACACAGGAACACAACCAAATGTGTAATGCCTAAGCAAGCATGTTATTTTGTCACACAAATAACATTCCTCACATCCATTTTATTTCAATAAACTTTGACTTTATCATGTTGCTTAGTCTAACAGGCTGTGTGTCGGATTAGTCAATATTTTTTAATGTTTAACATAAGTGTATTTGTAACCCAAGTTTCATTAACATACGTTTCTCAACAAATCACCACCTTGGTTGACTTTTTCACCGAGCTTCTCATAATGCATTCTGGGATCGTCTTCTCAGAGACATACATGTGAAAGCAGCACTATTTTGTTTCCTACATATAAGAACAGACCTCATTTTAGGTGCTCATATGATGTTTTAGAAAGCGGATTTAGTATGTAGTGTAGCTCTGTTATAAAATCTAGCAAGCTGCCTACCAGTTCAACATTTGTAGCCATCACAGTTGTTCTGACACAAAGGCTGTTCAAAATAGTGTGCAGTAACAATGAGCTAACGTTAACCTTTTAATACATTTCATTTGGGCAAAAAAACAACATTAAATTAACATGAAAGTAACAACAAACTCATTTCTCAATTCTACATCAATTCTAAGATAAGGAATTTCCAGAATTAACTGCAACAATTTCTGTTTAAATGAAAGATTAAAAATCAATATGACCGCTTTAAGTTTAAGACGTTTAAGACAGAGACGTTTCCACTTGAAACAAATAATAAATGCATTAAAATACATTTATTAGTACTCAGTTTTCATTACTACCTCTAGCAATCAAACTTGGCTATACTTTGATAAATCATGTGTGGACGAGTTTATTATTTTAAAGGGAACAGTTTATTATTTCAAAGGGAAGTAAAGGCAAAATATATCAGGAGAGGCAAATAAAGTGTGCAACAGAGGGAAAGTGGAGTACATTTTGGGAAATTGAATTCTGCTCTGCAAAAGCATTCTGATGTGTGAAATACAGAAAGGTGAGACATGTTAACAGAGCAACCATGACAATGCAGATGCAACAAAGTCACAAACTGATCTTTATGACCTGAAATAAAAGGCCAACATCAAGGAATAGCCAAATCCACACAAAGCACTCTAATATTACAATTATTAGAGAACCTTACCCAAAGAACCTTACGTTTACACAAACTGCCATGGCTTGCAGTTGTCTTCTCTAGCTGCTTAAATTGTTCTTTAAAAAAGACGAACAACTGAATGAAGAGATTCTATGCTATGGGCATCTGACATTGACATCTTTAGCAGGCAACATCTATCTCCCAGCACTTTGTCAAATTAAACCAGCCAATAAAAGAGGAAGACAGGTCACATGACTGAACCTCAAAGAAAACAGGCACAGATGTGTCCCTCTAAGTCTCTTACACACACGTACACACGTGGGACAGTGTTCTGGGTGTGGCTGAAGCCCCCAACAATGGGAACAAGGCTGCACCAGGGGCCCAATTTAGTGTGATATGGCCCAGCAAAATGGATCAAACTCATCATAATCCCAACGGGCATCAAGTCCCTGTGTAATATTTTCACATCAAACCAACCCATGTCTACCTCTGCTCTGCTTTATACGCTCCCTGACAGGAGGTCAGGTCACAGCTGGCTATTTATAGAATTTAGATTGCAGTCCCTCATGCAAGGGCTGACATTAATGTAGGACAAGCTACATTTTGGATAATTATTTAAAATGTAAAGTCCTGCCTTAGACCATTCCAGAAAAACGTTGTCTCAGAAATAACAGTGTGAGAGACAAAGACAGAGGATGATCCCTGACAACACTGAACGAGATGCCCAAAGGTTTTGATGGATATTAAAGGCATGTTAGAGCCTGTAGTGTAAGAAATCAAAGACAGTGTTAAATTTAAATCAGTAGTGACTACATTCGATATGACGGCATAATGCACTTTCATCCAGAAATAACCGCCTGAGCCCAGTTACACCCACTGTCACGTCAATCAAAACATTTGAAGGGATGTAAAACATTCAAGAAGTCTCATTGCTTATTAATGCGAGTTGCAGCGTGATTGCATTATTGATAGATGCACAAGTGCGGGTAGAATCTCAGCACTTTAAGAGGTGGGTCATCGCCTTCAGTACTTCAGCTGTTTGTTTCAATGGGCTCAATCTCACGACAAGATCTACCCATCTTGTGTTTCTCAACAATAGCTAGCTCCTTCAACTTTAAGTGAATATCTACAGCTCCTCAGTCTATATCAGCAGTACCCAAGTGACCCAAGTTTGCATCAGAACCCAAATACAGTATACGAGTTTACCTAATATGGTTAGTTTATTCCATGTGGGAAATTAATTTGCTGAAAATTATGTGGAGCTTAATTAGATGCAGGGTCTTTGACTTCAAGAACAAAACATATGGAGAAGCATTTTCTCTTCCGTTTTAAAAGCCTATTTTTGCTTTCCTAACAATAGATGGTTTTATTTTACCGGCATTGTATTATTAGCTTTTTTTATTGTTTTTGTCCCCAGCTGCCTATGTTTAGAACAGACCTATGACCTAGAACACTGGTACATGCGGTGAATAAAAGAGTCACCTTATAAGTAATTACGTTCTCCATTGTTATCTGCATGCATGGCCCAACATATCACGGGCTGATTAGACACCTGCAGTAAATAATTTCTTAATTACTTTTAAAAAAGTATTGCGCCTGCTTGTCAGTAATTATACTGATATACATACAGAAAATATACTTCAACACAGCTTCAAGGCTAAGGGGCCCCTGATGAGACCCTAACCCGCTTTACTCTTTGTTACCTATTCGACAGTACTGTGACAGAAAGACAATGTTGAAAGCTCCCCAAACACTTGATGGTCCCTCAATTTATTAATATGAGCCCAGATGAGTGAGCTGGAGCTAAATTACACTGACCCCCAGTCAGCAAAGGGGGCGCCCAAGAGGCCTATTCCAGACACAAGGTTCTCCATACGGAAAGGGAAGACAAGCACTAAGCTGAAGATAAGCAAAGCGCCATTAATTGTGTGTTAAGTCGGTGGCATGTTTGGGGTTTACTTGAAGGTAATTAAAAAAGTTTGCACTTTGTGCGAGTTGCACAGATTGTTCGGCTGTCTGCCATTGTGTCTGGACTTAAAGGATGATGGGATGTTGGGTTTAGAGAGCAAAAGGTCAAAAGGTTTCAAGGTCAAAAGATGGAACTGTGCAGCACAGAAAAATGACAGGAATGCTAAGGTATTGAACAACCAGTGCAGGAGGAAAGCACCACGATTTTGAGTGCAGGTATAGGCTTTTTTTTGTTAGTTTTATTTTTCCCATGATAAACTGATATATCAGGATTACCATGTAGATAAACAACCAAAACAAAAAAGTCAGTCAGTCAGTCAATGTGTGCTCTACCAATCTAAATAATGGGCTGCAACGAAGCACAAACTGTAATGTGAAAAACACAGAATGGCATGGGGAATGGCAGCAGTGGAAGGGACAAATCCACTTTGTTCCTAAAATGAACATCAACAGCCAAAACAAGACATCTCAGCTACCAAGGCCTCCTGACAGCCTCACTTGGACATTCAAATGAAAAAACAGTTCACTGTGTCAGAGTGGATATGACTTAACAGTACAAAAGGACTAAATTGTCAATAATATAAAATGTCAACCTAAAAAATATCTAACAAATTTAATGAAATTAACAAATTTAAAGGCACGTTTATGTGGATACTAATACGAACTAATTATACACAGCCTTTTAGAATACGTATATATTCAGTTGACCATCGGCGACATTCTGTGGTCAATATATTTTGCACAATGACCACTTAACTGCTTAACAGACTGTTGTCCCAGGAAACCTATCAGCTATATAGCACTAGTTTTATGCCTCTCATTCCACTCTGCGGTTTTGCACATAAATTAAACTCAAATCAATATTTTATGTCCATTTATTTAGTAGCTGTGTAAAAAGCAGTAGCTGTGTAAGCAGGATAAATCTTTGATTTAGGTTTCTGATCACCCCATGTCACCCTGTCATATCGTTTAAATAACAGCAAATGTTGAGATTTATTGTTAGTCTCCTGTTGAGACCTGAAGGAATTATTTAGAGCTGTGAAAAGCCAAAGTCTTCCTTCATACCACTGTTTGTTATGTGCAATACTGAAAGATGTTTCCAAAGCTCTATAGTTGAAAAACAATGTCTATATACACTGTTAAAGCAGATTAAATATTATGGACAAAATATTATAGACAAAATAAATATATTATAGATGTTTGTTTGCTTTAGATATTAAGCATTCAAAACAAGACCTGAAGAACACTGCAGCACAAGTTACGATGTAAACAAATGAGTAATTTTCCCCATCATGCCTTTAGTGCATGACCCCTCCCAGGCCTTCCAAACACATACAACACAAGGTGTTAAGTTGTGAAGTAAAACAGCATGCTTGATTCTCTGTGGCTTCAAAAAAAAAGCTTTTAAGGAGAGTAGCATGTATTGTGTCTGATCCAATAAAACTGATCCACTAACGGAAAGCACAGAATGACATTGCTATTGAAAGACTGTTGGAAAGAAATTCGATCTGAGATGGTGGTTCCACTGCAGCTGGAATCCCAAAACCGATACAGAACCAATAAACTCTTTCATTTTGCTTACAGTATTATGTTGGTTTTTGTGTTTTCCTCTCTGTTGAGAACCACTCATCCGTCAACTCCCCAATGCCACATCTAACAGTAATCGGGCGCATTAAATTGGCTCTTGTTACAGGGCAGGAGCATCCCACCGTACTTTGAAGCTTCATTTGCTTTGTCTTAGTGCCTTGTCTGTTAGCTGGGCATTCATTTGTCAATGATATAATCTCAGGTAATTCAGAATGCCGTTTGCCAAAATGACATGTTTACTATTGCCTAATTTTCCCTCCTCTCCTCCTCTAGTTTAGCGAAACTTTCTTGCCATAATCTCTCAATTAAAACAATCTGCTGGTGATTTGCACTGCAACAGCTTTTGCTCGCCAAGACTGGTCAGAAAAACAGTACGTTGGCTTTTAATTAAAAGCAAATCTGCAGCAGGCTGTAATCATCATCAACAATTTTTTTTTTAAAAACAATTATTTTGCAAAAGCCGCAGCTCTCAGGCACCAACCAACTTCTGCACATCCTCCAGCATGCAGATGTGAGCCTGGAGCATGTACCAAAACTTTGAAATGCGTTAGGGCTGGCTGATATTAAAGGTTAAATGTTTTTAAACAAATGTTTCCTGAGCTTGCCAAATTTCACAAGTGCTCCTATATCACACCCCGGTGTTAAAACTAAAGTCACAATTGGCTAAAATCCGTGTTCCAGGGAGCTATACATTACATGCACAACCATGTTAATAATGGCAGCAACAAGAAGTAAGCTGGGTTTTGTGCGCGTTATCATTCTTTAATCATTATGACAATAAATATTGTCATAATGACGTCTGTGCGATCATGAAACGGCATCACTCCCACATGTGAGAAAAATCATGAGAAAGATGCACCTGTTAATGAACAAAAGAATGAGCAGGCAAATGTGTGTGTATAAGACTGAATAATCTGTTCAGACCAGTGGAGCTAAAAACCACTTCCCACTTCAGTTCGATAAACAGCAGGATTGTGTAACAACTTTGTAGACTCGTACAGAGTCCAGGGGCCCCATGGCCCCATGTCTGAGACTCTCAAAACCAAGACAACTGCATTGCAAAACAACAGTTGACCCGAGAGAAAACTTCAGAACAAACTCATCTCTGCACTTTAACTGTGTAATAGAACTGCCAATATCACTTTTCAGTAAAACACAGCACTTTCAAATCGCTCTCAAACGATGACGCCCCGGGCAGTATATTAGAAAATATTCAAGCCCTTCTTGTTTTGAAGATAACTCTAGAAGATTAAGATAGTTTATTATCAGAAGCAATTATTATTTGGCCCAAAATGTTCTTTAATCAATTCATGATGCTCTCCCTGAAATTAACTGCGGGGTAGAGTCGATCATTAGCAGTCTCAGCTCACAGTCTTGTGCTAATTCTGTCTTTTACCATACAGCCTTTGCGGTACTCCAAGGCCCACATTATCCCACGCTGTAATTGCCAGAAAAAATCATCAAATTATAAAGCACACAGATGCCTATTTAAATTTGCTTTAAACTAATGACTTCTGTCCCAGCATATTTCCTTTTTTTGGAAAAAATTCTGACTACTTTTTTGTAATAGTTGCTCTTAGGCATGACGTTGGTAACAGTGTCTGATATCAATGAATGACTGATATCAAAATGAATTTATCCCATATATGCATGCCAGCGAAGAAAAGAAATAACATTTAGGTAGAAAGAACACTTAGGTAGATTAGGTTTCATGTTACGATTTATCCCTGATGAAATTAAGATATTGGCATTCCCATGTCCCAGAGGAGAATATTCTATTTGCTTTATGTAAGACAGTGTCTAAAAATGAAGGAGTTGCAGAAATATTTGCACATCTCCAACACTGATGAAAGGATGTATCAGAAACATGAAGGCTATGATTTATGGCCCATGAATTGTCCTGTTGAACAGGTCAAGAAAAATCAGTTAAACAATGGTCAACCAGTCAAACACAACAAAAAATGCTATAAATATTTATAATTGCGTGACATTAGTGGTGCAAAGCAAAAGTGTTTATCTATGTTCAGTTTTTAAGGGTCTGTAAAGACAAAACTCATGAATATCAATCAAAAAGTTGCATCAATGCATCAGAGAACAAACTGTGTCTATGGTATGAAGTTTAGACTAAGAGACAAGTTTAAACTAAGTCAAAAGTTTCCACTGTATTCATTCATGCATCAAAAACCTTTCAAATTACTTGCTAAAGCACATCAAAGTGTTTAGTTTTTTTACATTTACATTTAGTCATTTAGCTGACGCTTTAATCCAAAGCAACTTACAAATGAGGACAAGGAAGCAATTTCAACAACAATAAGAGGCAACAATAAATAGGTGCTATAGACAGGTCTCAGGTATTTCAACACAGTACAGGGCGATTTTTTATTTTTATTTTTTTTAAATAGAAGTAGAAGTGGCGGTGTGTTAGTTAATTAGTCAAGGAAGTGAAGACAAAATAGTTGAAAACTTGAAAACAGCTAATGACTCCACCAACCGGGCAGAGTGAAAGGTTTTTCCACACAAACAGGTGGATGTGTACACACACGCAGTGTTATTTACCAATACCTTTCTTAATGAGCGTAATCTTTCACACTCCAGTGACTATATACAAGCCAGTTCACATTTCACATTTGACTCTCCACATATCAAATAAAACATTAAACACAATCTCACTTCTAAGAATAGGGATACACCAAACTGATGTCAAAGAGCAAGCACTAAGGAAAGCCAACTGTGGCATCACCTTACATCGTCAGAGTAAAAAAAGTTACAACACACCGGACAGACTACAGCCAACGGACAACTAGTTCATACACTCTGCGCTAGCGTAAGAACAACCTGGTGGTAGCACTAGTCTGCATTCGGCATTCAAAAAGGGAAACCGGAAGAGCTAGGCAGCGATTGCATTACTTACGGACTCCGTTTAATCATGTCTACCAGATTGCAAATGGAACGGGCATTGTCAGCCCTGTAATAAATAAGTGTCTGTGTGTTCCCTATTTAGTCTGCCACTGGTTTGCTTTTGTCAATTTGTTTTTTTTGTGCCCTCATTTGCTAAGCTGAATAGCCAATCAGAGTTCTCTTTCTTGCTGACGAGCTCCGCCGCAGCTTCGACATGCATAATCAGCCAAACAACAGCTGACGGCAGATGATGGTGCAGAACACATGGACAAAACTAAAGCTGACCGACACTCAAAAACCACCCAACATTGTCTGACGACCTTTCGGCCCTAAGCTGGCACAAGAATGACACCAAGCTTTTAGGACCCCTCCCAGGACCAAAGATTTTCCCAGGACCATTTCATTTTACTGTTACGCATCACTCATAAAGCTGTTTATGTAATTACTCAACTGAGCTTTCCATTATTCACAAAAAATCAACAGCCACTTAATTAAGTCACTTAAGGTAAGTAAATCCACCTATTATCCTTGCCTCAGTTTCATCATTTTATTTATTAAAGGCAACAAAAAAGGTTAAATAACTAATAAAACTAACTAAAAATAATTAAAACAAAAGGCTCTTGGCATGTTGCACTTCAAAACACAAAAATAAGATTTTTGTTGGCCAAACAGCTGCATTACCTCACTGACTGTGTCAAAAAGTTAAGCCAAAACTGCTCATCAGCCCTCAGGAGTGATTCTCTCCAGACTCTATTGTGATGTTCTGCTCTTGAAATCACATTAAGAGCAGCTTCTAGTTTAGTAACTCCTGAGCAACATCCTTTAAGGAAAGTCAGTTCACTCTGGGGACATCTTGGCAATGTCAGGGAGCTATTTTCTAGTCATGCAAGTACAGCTCCAATCTACTTGAAAAAGAAAAGATGTAAACCTCACAAACAAATTCCCCCAAAATGTCCAGGCTACATTCCAATAGCAAATGTTAAATCAGCAATAAAATATAAAATCTGACAATGTTGTCATAAATGTTTTTTTAAGCCGTTAAGATGTTTGCTGGTTGGTCCAATCAATGTTCCTGCACACTACAGTGTTTTTTACAAATCAAAGTCTGGTTTTGATGAGTGTTTAATGAATACTTTTACTGAATACCTTTGTTTAATGAATACATTTTTATGTATGAAATGTATTAAAAATACGTTAGCAAAGGACAGAACTGCTTCCACAATGTTTCTTGATAGCATTACTGGTAAGCATCTAATAAAATAGTCTATTCCTCAAAAAATAAAAATGGTCACTCCAGTAAAATGCTTGTGCTGACCAAATATATAAACAGAGATCACACAAATGGCCTTCCATATCTTGTGCCTTCTAGCTAATGGAGTGGTTCTCAAACACTAAAAAAACAACAGGCAGATAATCCTGCTCTAGGTTTATGGTTCCACAGCTGGGTAGGATGGGGCAGTGGCCATCATTAAAAAGTGACTGCCAAAGCTTTCATCCAAGATGGGCTCTGCTGAGCTCATGACCCAATCTTCCGGAGCCAGCACAACACAACACAATAAACCCTACAACATTCATAAAAAGAGGCAGAGTGCTAAACCTTGTGGCCCTGGCTCCTCTCTCCACATAAGGAGGAAAGGGACTCAAGAATAACAGGCTCATGTTTTAAGGTTAGCTGTGAGTCTGATAACAGCCATTGTTTGTTGTCCAGTGTTACCTCATGGAATAGACCTGTCGGACAGCCAAATCATTCAGGAAGTTGGAGACCCACCTGGGGCCTGACGGCTGAGTCAGCAGGGGCCCTAGCCTTGGAGAAAGAGGAGGAGAAGGAGGAGGAGAAGAAAGAGAAGGACATGCATGCTACAGCGTTCACAGCATCCCTATCACACAGACAAGAAAAAGCGAGGTTCCCATTCCACCACCCAAACAGCTTAAGTACACCATGCTAAACAGAAACATTCAGAGACAGCGAAATGGAGAAACAAGCGGCCTAGATTGCCTTAAACACAAGGGATTCTAGATTAAACAATATAAGATAAACTGTTTGGCCTTGGTAACAAGGTATATAAATAATCCAGTAAGAAGTATTGGGGAGGTAATCCCTGAAAAATCAAGATGGTGATAAATAGGGTATGAGAGTCCCCAATGGTTAGGGATTTATTTAGCTGCCTCTAGCAACACATGGATGGCTAGATATTATAATTAATCTTACAATGCAGCACATCCAAAATAAACATTCCAATCATGTATAAAGCTTGATCAAATAAAAATGAATAGCCAGCAGACTCAAATGAATAGACAGAAGATCTGGAAGAGAAAAGGTCTCAAGGCTGGTAATACAAATGGGCCACTTGTTTACCCGAACATCCTCTACTCTACATTTGTGGTATACAATCATTCCTTAAACAGCAGCACAACATCTAAAAAAATAAATAAATAACTTGCCTAATGTGCACCTCATTATTGAATGTAGTTTTCCATTATCTCTTTACAAACAGACTGTCTTTAAAGCAGGAAGACGTGGCTTCAAATGGCAGTTAATTTTTTTTGCAAGAAGGAAAAGGAAAGGAAAGGACGTGACGTGAGGCCAAGTATGGTGACCCATACTCGGATATTGTGCTCTGCATTTAACCCATCCAAGTGCGCACACACACAGTAGTGAACACACACACACCGTGAACACACACCCGGAGCAGTGGGCAGCCATTGCTGCGGCGCCCGGGGAGCAGTTGG
>JAZGTJ010000566.1:86003-96810 GCA_036877575.1 Botia almorhae | reverse complement strand
TTTACCAAAACAAATCGATCTAAAGCACTTGATATGCACAAACATGTATTCTATCAACATTCATACAGATTGACACTTTAAACAGTTGACTAACCTGTGGAACAGTGAAATAAACACAGGACGAAGACGTGCGTGTGATCATGTCTTGTATTGCTGAGTTATAACCAGCAGCCCAGCAAATGCCTTGCAACACACCGCACTCTCACAGCGCCCTCTATTGGTTTAGTGGAACCACCATTCCCTTAATACATTTACACATGTAGCAACAATATTAGTGTCTTCAATTGTGAAGAACCAACAATTGGGGCATCACACCTGCCTGGTAAATAAATTGTTAATTTGACCATTCAAAATGTGTCAGTAAACCTATTTTATACCGCAGATATGTTTTCAGGATATAGTTAAACTGAAGACTTGTGTTTAAAGAGAGAATGCCTTAGCTTATGCTTGACTGGAGAAACCGCAACTTAAGTTAGACTGGAGAAGCCTCAGCATGAGTTAGAACGGAGTAGCCTCAACTTACCCTTAACTGAAGAAGCCGCAGCATTAGCTATAATGAGCAAACCTCATCTTATGTTCGACTGGAGAAGCCTCAGCATGAGTTAGAATGGAATAGCCTCAATTTATGCTTGACTGGAGAAGCCTCAACATGAGTAGCGCCTCAGTCCCTTTAGGCTTTGTCTATCACATGACAGAAAATTATATGTATCATCTTTAATAATTTTTATTAAATAATGAGAAAGTCAGGAACCTAATTATGGTCAGCATCAAATTGAGGCCACTAATAATCTAAATTGGAGTCAGATTAGAATTATATACAGAGTTCAAGGAAAATAGACCAAATTCTAATAAATTAAGAAACTGATTAACTGGTTAATCCTACAGAAGTCTATACTTCTATACGCAAGATCTCTTCACCCACGCCATTGGATTCCGTCATTGGGCCGGTGGGTGGTCTTTACAGTAATAAAACAGACAACAGAAACAATTAAAACCATTAATAGTGCTGGTTAGTGCTGGTACTAGTGCTGGTACTAACCTGATATAAAATTGTCTACATAAACCAAATTTTATATATTTAATCAATCGTTCTTGGAATAATGATTGTTATAAAAAATATGGCTTTAATTGCCATTAATTTGTCCCTGCTGTGCTTCTTCTTTGGCTTATTTTCATCATAGTTTTTTCACAACAGGTACACAGCAGGTTGTTTTTCCAAGCATGTAGTTTGTTCTCTTTTTGGGTTTGATGGATCTAAATTTGCATGAGGCACCCAATCCAGTGTAGAATAGTGTAATTCTGAAATGCTTGTTAAACAAAACCCATTTATTTCAATTAAATAATTCAAACATTGAATTCAAACAATAAAATTGGTATTTATGGCACTGGTATTTATGGTATTTATGGTCTGGTGTTTTGTCCAAGATGAAAATAGAAATTCCTGAAAGATGTAAGCATTTGTACAAATAAGCAATTCACTAAATTAGCATATCTTTTAAATGGTCTTTTGACATTTTCACATCATGGAAAATGTTAATCTACATGACAGCTAAACCACATACCTGTATGAGTAAACAAGCTAAAAATACAAATTACTGTGAAATTTTGATTATGAGCAGCTGTTTCCAATCAGCCGCACTATTTAAACCCTGGAATCAGTTAGACTATCAGTTAGAAATATTTAAAAATAATAAAATATTTTTATTATATGCATTTTAATATTCAACATCAGAGAAATAAGGCTACAAAGAGAATTATTGTTCGTCATTGTGTAAAGTCATTTGTTTTTGGTATAATCCAAAATTCTTAAAGTAAAATCGTAAGTTTGACTGTTGTCGTCATGAGTTTTCTTTTGGGGGGGGGGGCACAAAAGGATTCACCTTCCTTTTCCAGCAGGCCTCCTGCTAAAAAGGTTTGAGAACCACTGGTCTATCATGTTTCTGATTGTTTGCTGCCTGCCTTTTGACCTTGCATTGGATTATGTGTTTGATTGTTATCTGCCTGCCCTGACCTCTGCCTGTCTTATCGTTTTTGTTTTTGTCTATTCCCTATTGCTCTGTTTTCCGGTTGCCTGTTTTGACCATTCTGTTACTAAAAGCTGCAAATGTATCCACACGACCCAGACTCTTCGTTACAGCCATGCAACAGCTCACACGCTTGACCTTGCTCGTGGAGAAACTCGTCAGAGCTCTCCAAGGAGCTCGGTTTTCCCCTCCAGCATCTACGGCAGCAACCCCTCCGACACACAGCCATCCGATTACCATCACTCCTTCTCCGGTTAGCTCACAGCTCGCCTTCCCGATGGAATTAATGGTAACAAGGTGCAAAGGATTTTTGTTACAGTGCTCATTTTTTCTCAACAACCTGCTCTTTACCCCACAGAGGGCAGTCATATTGCTCTCTGCTCATATCTCTGCTCATATCTCTCTTTGTTTGCGCTCTGCTCACAGGCAAAACTTTGTATTCAAATTGATCAATTTCAAACAGTCAGAGTAATGTTATTAGAATTCCTGTCTCATTAACCTCCAATAGCATAACCATAACCACATCTGCCGTTGTAGATTCGGGAGCGGGAGCCAATTCCATTTCGCTTGAGTTCACTAAAGATAACAATATTCCACTAACTTTTTGTCCTTCCTCTCTAGAAGTGGAAGCGTTAGATGGCTGGCCCCTGGGAATAGGAAGAGTGGAGCACCAGACTGAGAACGTGTGACTCCACATAGGCGCGCTTCATTCTGAAACACTACAACTATACGCCATCTCATCACCAAATCAAACAATTGTTTCTTGGGAAGAGGGTCAAATCATTTGTTGGGGAAAGACCTATCAAGATTGCTGTTTAAGTAAAGTAACTCCTGTTCCTAAATCCCCTACCGCTACCGAGGACTTACCGACTCCGCAACCAAACATCCCGTCAGAGTACTCCGATCTAGTTGTGGCTTTTGGTAAACAGAAAGCCTCCCCATCATACTGAGATTATGCGATTGATTTGATTCCGGGCGCTACTCCTCCTAAGGGTCGTATTTCCCCTTTTCTCAACCAGAATCCGAAGCTATGCAGCAGTACATTGAAGAAAAATTAGCAAAAGGCTTTATTTGCCCGTCCAACTCACCGGCATCTGCAGGGATCTTTGTGTTAAGAAAAAGGACAGGGGATTAAGCCCATGTATTGATTATCAGGGTCTCAAAGAGGTTATCAAGAAATTTCACTACCCGCTTCCATTATTCCCTTTGGCCCTAGAACAACTTCGCTGTGCCAAATATTTTACTAAATTGGATTTAAGAAGCGCTTATAATCCGGTGAATAACAGTGGCCATTATGAATATTTCATTATGCCTTTCGGGTTAGCGAATAGTCCGTCTGTCTTCCAGTCTTTCATGAATGAAATTTTCCACGATATGCTAGATAAATGGGTAATTTTGTATATAGACAACATTCTAATTTACTCTAATTACTGTACTCTTTTGAAGAACATGTAAAGCATGTTCATCGCGTCCTGAAGCAGTTAATCGAGAATAACCTGTATGTGAAAAGGAAGAAATGCGAGTTCCACACTACTAGCACAACCTTTCTCGGTTACGTAATAAGTCAGGAGGGAGATCGCCATGGATGATAAAAAAGTTTGAGTAGTAACTGATTGGCCACTGCCCAAGACAGTTAAGGAACCTCCTTGTGTCTTTCTAGGTTTCGCTAACTTTTATCAGCACTTTATTTGGGGTTTCAGTTCGGTAGCTCCACCACTAACCTAATCTTACTAAACGCCACTCAGACAAGCTATCTTGGAACGCTGACGCAACCAGGGCATTTGCAGACCTAAAAACTCGTTTTACCACCGTCATTTTACATCACCAGGACCCTAAATTGCCCTTCATAGTAGAAGTCAATGCTTCCAGTCACAGTGTGGGTGCTGTACTGTCTCAACAACACGGTACACCATCCAAGATATACCCCTGCGGTTTCTTCTCTAATAAACTCTCATCAGCAGAATGAAATTACGATGTAGGAAACCGTGAACTGTTAGCCATTAAGCTAGCACTTAGAGCAGGGGTCGGGAACCTATGGCTCGCGAGCCAGATGTGGCTCTTTTGATGGCTGCATCTGGCTCTCAGACAAATCTTTAATTAAAAAAATAATAACGTTAAAAATATAAAACATTCTCATGTATTTCAATCCATTCATTTCCTACCGCTCATGTTCATGGTTGCGGGTGGCTGAAGCCAATCACAGCTGTCCTCCGGGACAACACCAAATTTTTATTGGATAATGCGTAACGTACACGGGTCGTTGTGAGGTCAGGAAGTAAACTTCCCTCCTTTTAATCAAGTAGTCAGCTAGCTAATTGCAGAAACCCTTTTATCGAAGAAGATGGCTAAAAGAAAAAAAGATGAGGAGTATCGTACTTTTCAGCAGGAATGGACAGAGGAATTCGCCTTTGTGGAGAGAGCAGGTTCTGCAGTGTGTCTAATATGCAATGATAAAATTGCATCGATGAAACGGTCAAATATAAAGCGGCACTTCGACACACGCCATACTACATTTGCATCAAAATACCCTGCGGGGGACAGCAGGAAGAATGCATGTCAAGAGCTACTGTGCAGAGTGCAAGCTAGTCAACAGCAACTCCGTGTTTGGACCAAACAAGGTGACTGGAATTCGGCTAGCTTTGCTGGTGCTTTAGCAATTGTGAGAAACGGAAAGCCATTCACAGATGGGGAGTATGCCAAAACATTCATGCTTGATGTTGCCAATGAACTTTTTGATGACTTTTCGGATAAAGACAAGATAATCAAATGAATAAAAGACATGCCTCTGTCGGCAAGAACTGTTCACGATCGTACCATCATGATCGCAAATCAAATTGAGGCAACACAAGTGAAGGACATAAATGCAGCACCATTCTTTTCTCTCGCTTTGGATGAGTCAACAGACGTAAGCCTTTTATCCCAGTTCAGCGTGATTGCAAGGTATGCTGTCGGTGACACACTACGTGAGGAAAGTTTTGCTGTTTTGCCTATGACAGGGACAACAAGAGGGGAGGATTTATTCAAGTCTTTCACTGAGCTCGCTAAAGAAAAAAATCTACCGATGGATAAACTTATTTCGGTGTGTACTGATGGTGCTCCGTGCATGGTGGGGAAAAACTGAGGATTTGTAGCGCTTCTTCGTGAACATGAAAAGAGACCCATCCTAAGTTTTCACTGCATCCTACATCAGGAGGCGCTTTGTGCTCAGATGTTTGGCGAGCAGCTTGGTGAGGTGATGTCACTGGCCATTCGGGTGGTCAACTTTATTGTTGTCCGAGCTTTAAATGATCGCCAGTTTAAAACACTGCTGGATGAAGTTGGGAATAATTATCCTGGTCTGCTTCTGCACAGCAATGTGCGTTGGTTGTCAAGAGGGAAGGTGCTCAGCCGTTTTGCGGCTTGTCTGAGCGAAATCCGGACTTTTCTTCAAATTAAAAACGTTGAGCATCCTGAGTTAGCTAACACTGAGTGGCTCCTGAAGTTCTACTATCTCGTGGACATGACTGAACATCTGAACCAGCTCAATGTGAAAATGCAGGGCATTGGAAATACAGTCTTATCCCTTCAACAAGCAGTGTTTGCATTTAAAAACAAGCTAGAACTCTTAATCGCCGAAATTGAAACAGGTCATTTACTACACTTTGAAAAACTGGGAGAGTTTAAAGATGCATGCACAGCAAGTGACCCTGCTCAACATCTTGATCTTCAGCAGCTAGCGGGCTTCACATCTAATCTCCTTCAGTCATTCAAAGCGCGCTTTGGAGAATTTTGTGAGCGCACTTGTCTTTTTAAGTTCATCACCCATCCACACGAGTGTGCAGTGGACCGCGCTGACCTGAGTTACATCCCCGGTGTCTCCGTCAGAGATTTTGAGCTACAAGCTGCTGACCTGAAGGCCTCAGACATGTGGGTGAATAAGTTCAAGTCACTGAATGAAGATTTGGAAAGAGTTGCACGACAGCAAGCATAGTTGGCGAGCAAACACAAGTGGGGAGAAATTAAAAAACTTCAACCCGTGGACCAGCTGATTGTCAAAACTTGGAACGCGCTTCCCGTCACATACTACACACTGCAGCGTGTGAGTATTGCTGTACTGACAATGTTTGGCTCTACGTATGCATGTGAGCAGTCTTTCTCACATCTAAAGAACATTAAGACCAACCTACGATCCAACCACTTCCCTTAGCAGGGCAAGGGCCTCTGCAACTTTGGTAAAGATGTAGGGAGACAGGGACAGCCCAAAGGGGAGGACCTTGTACTGATACGCCTGACCCTCGAACACAAACGGAAGGAGCAGTCTGTGTCTAGATAGAATAAAGACAGTACATGAAAGTATGCATCCTTCAGTTTGATTGCTGTGAACCAATCATTGGGATGAATGCATAAAAAAAGAATGCATTTTGGTGCGAACATCTTGAAGAGTAGCTTGTGCAGGGACTGATTCAAGACATTCAGGTCCAAGATTGGCCACAGCTCACCTCCTTTTTTGGGGCACGATGAATTGGGGGCTGTAAAACCCTGTAAAACTTCATCTCGGGTGAAGGGACAGGCTCTATTGCATCCTTCACCAGGAGGACCACAATCTCGCAGGACCGAGGCGCCCTGTCTACTACTGAGATAGAGAGGGCGTCTCTGAACCTGGGCGGGCGCCTGGCGAACTAAATCGTGTAGCTGAGTCTGATCATCCTCAGGAGCCAGCAGGGCGGGCTGAGGAGCACTAGCAAGGCCCCCAGACTCTGTGCGAGTGGCACCAGAGTGGTGCCAGGGAGGCAGGACGCACATGAAAAGGCATCCTTCAAATGTAGCATCACCTGCCTTGGCAAAATAAAAGGACGAGCTTGGGAGTGAGGAAGCGATACATCTCTCACTGTCGGACAGCATCCAGTTTGGCCCAGAGTGTGAGGAAACTGCTCTTTTAGTAAGAATAGGGGTACCTATTCTGGCAGTGGAACAAAAGAAAACAAGGATTTTTCACCTGGCCCTCCTCTGAGGGGAGGCACACCTGGGGAAGATGTGCCTGATAGCCTTCGTCTGCTTCTGGACTGCTGAGCAAAGCCCTCTACAGTGTCACTGAAGGGGCGACCTTGGGAGATGGGAGCGTTTAGAAAACGAACTTTGATGGTGTCCCACATCTCCGCAAGATTTAGTCAGAGATGGCTAAGGTGGACATTGTCTGGCCAAGGGCCCACACTGTGACTTTCGTCATCCAGAGGTCGAGATCAGGCGCCTTTCAGAAACAGTCTGGGCAGAAGAGGATAAGGGAGGGCTGGGAGGATGGGGAGGAGTGGGAGTCCACGTAGGCATAGTCAGCCACGGCCACGGCCTAGGCCGATCACCAGGAGAAACACTGGACACAGGATGTGGAGCCCCATTTCCAAACTTTGAGCCGGCCGGAGGGAAACCCGACATGCTGGCAAGAGGGAAACCCGGGACGGACACTGGAGGCACCAGGACGGACGCCAGAGGGGACCCTGGAGCGGACCCTGGAGTCTTAGAGGCAGGCGCCTTGGGAGCTGGACAGACAGACGCCTTGGACCCTTGGGAGGCAGTCGCCTTGGGAGCTGGACAGGCAGGCGCATTGGACACTTGGGAGGCGACGGGTGGGCGCCTTGGACCCTTGGGAGGCGGGCAGGCAGGCGCAGGCAGGCGCATTGGACACTTGGGAGGCGACGGGCGGCGCCTTGGACACTTGGGAGGCGGACGATGCCGCCGAGACAGAGACTTCCTCCTCCTTCTGGAGCTCTGACCTTGCCCCCCTCCAGGATGATCGCTGGTGTGTAATGCTGGACCCAACGGATCGCTCGCATGCATGACGAGCTCCACCCCAGCTCCCATCGAGTCCCCCAAGACCTTGACGGAGACCGATGGGAACCCAATTTTAGCAACCCCTAGGCGCAGACCCTATCACCCAGGACTCAGGTGGACCTCTGGGGAGACAGGTGGAGAACCCCCAGGTGAATCCTCTAACCACGGCTGCCGGTGAAGGGTCTCCACCATCTCCCAGAATGGCATCCGCACCAACCACTCCCTCTCTGGGAAGGGAGGAAGGTGGTTGAGGCCCGCCAGAAAATAGCAGTTGAGCAGGGTATAAGGTAATCAATACTCAACCCCGTCAACAGCTATGGCGTATTTATGAAGGGACCGACCTGTCTGGGGAGGAACAGGCAGCCTGCCGACGCGTGAGTCGACGACCGCGGTACTCCATCACTTCTGGGACCCGACAATTCTAACACAAAACACAGACAAATGAAAAAAACAACAAAAAACGTATTGTCTGCTGGGTTCATTGTTGGCTGGTCTGTTCTGTCAAGAATTAACGGGGGAAGAACCCAAACGCAGACAACGATTAACACAAAAACTTTTATTTAAATAAACGGAACCAAAAAATCCCACAAGGGGGCGAAAGGCAACAAAGGCAAACAGAAAACCAATTTGTAATGTAAATAAACGATAATAAACACCAAATTAAACTTAACAAGAAAACTACAATCCAAATAAAAGACAAATATAAACCTTTAAATACACAATAAACGGAGACAAAATCAACGATGACAGACCTGACGTGGAACGTGGACCAGACACAAGAAATATGAACAAACAATGAGGAACGTGATTACAACACAACGCGGAAGGAACTCGGGATAACTATAAGCATAGGAAATGCACAGAAAAACAAGCAAGGATGAATAGAACAGACCAGCACAGGACAGCAAACATGAGGGCATTAAATAAAAAGGGGTATAATGACAAAAATGCACGCAGAATTAACTTAAACAAGGAACGAGGAGACAAGAAAACAAGGTGGTGGGGCGATGAAGCAAGACCGGAGATCACATGGCAGATAAAAACAACAGAGCCATGTGCTTCCACACAGAATGCACACCCAAAGCGTGAGTTTAGACTCCGACTCTAATCGGAACCAAACTGCAACAAGACGGGTCGGAATCTAAACCTCACGCTCTGACATATAACACTGACTGTGTCAGGATCGTGGCAAAATGCAATCTCCAAACTTGACAAGAAGCCAGGACCCTGACACAAAGAATCTAAAGAAAGAACAGTTGGATAACAATATGTTATTGCAATCACGTTACAAACATTTTTGTAAATTTTGTTATATCTTTTGACCATTTTGGTCACCTCAGGATATGGTATATAAAGTTTGGTAATGATACACAATTGCATTTGTTAAATACTGCATTTTACAACAAAATTAAAAATGGGTAACACCCTAAATGCCAGATCATGGAACATCAGATATTGATTGACGCAGCATGCCTTAAAAAACTCTCGTAATTATAGATCAACGTTTTCAAAAGTTAAAAACAAAAATAGCCATTTTTCATATAACATTTTTCATACAAAAGCGTTGCCAAGATACAGCCTGATATTCATATTCCACGAGCTTTGTCAAATTCATTGACTGTAGGAGAGCAGATTGGCCATTTAAAAATCTTTGAATAACTTTTTGTCAGGGGTGTTTCTAGATTATACATACCAAATTTCATGCCAATCAGACCTGGGAGGAGTTGGCAGGAACATTTTTATGACGAAAAATGCTGTCATAGGGTGCGTTTGTGTTACGGTGGAGGCTATAGCCTCCTCTCCACCGTGCCACCAGAGGGAACCCTCTCCAAAATACTGAACAGATTCCTGGCGAACTACATCTCCCATGATGCAACTTACCTGCCGCTGATCAATTCCTGTTTGCCACCTGTTCCTCATTACCGCTGTCTTTATAAACCGGACATTTACCATTACTCATTGCGAAATCTTGATTTGCCATGAGCATCATTTTTGAGCGTTTTTTTCCCTGCTGGCTTTTTGTGTATGATCTGGACTGTTTACTGTTTATCAATTGTTCTCTGCCTGCCTCTGACTTGGATTTTTTAACCGTTGTTGATTGTTTGCTGCCCGTCTTGATCTTGGATTGTGTTTTGGGTATTGATTGTTTGCTGCCTGCCCTGACCTTTGCCTGTTTTATGACTACTCTACTGTTTTACCTCTGCCATACCTGTTTGCTGTTGATACCTTTGCCTGTCGACCACTCTAATAAAATAAGCTGCACATTTACATTTACATTTAGTCATTTAGCTGACGCTTTTATCCAAAGCGACTCACAAATGAGGACAAGGAAGTAACTTTAATCACAATAAGAGGCAACAATGAATAAGTGCTATAGACAGGTCTCAGGTATTTCAACACAGTATGAGATTTTTTTTTTTTAAGAAGTAGATGTAGGGTGTGTTAGTAAATTAGTCAAGGAAGTGAAGACGAAAAAGATCAGTTTTTAGTTGTTTCTTGAAAATGGCTAATGACTCAGCCATTCTGATGGAGATATGGAGTTCATTCCACCAACCGGGCAGAGTGAAAGAGAGAGTCCGGGAAAGTGATTTCTTCCCTCGTTGGGATGGAACCACAAGGCGACGTTCGTTAGCTGAACGCAAATTTCTGGTGGGCACATAAGTGCGAAGAAGTGAAAGCAGGTAGGGAGGTGCAGATCCAGTAGTCACCTTGAAGGCAAACATCAGAGCCTTGAATCTGATGCGAGCAGCTATTGGTAGCCAGTGCAACTGAATGAACAGTGGCGTGACGTGTGCTCTTTTAGGCTCGTTAAAGACCACTCTAGCTGCTGCATTCTGAATCAACTGCAAGGGCTTGATAGAACAAGCCGGAAGCTCTGCGAGGAGAGCATTGCAGTAGTCCAGTCTGGAGAGGACCAGAGCCTGAACGAGAAGTTGTGATGCGTGATTCGATAGGAAGGGTCTGACCTTCCTGATATT